>JBBPBX010004828.1:0-12024 GCA_038048925.1 Garcialebias charrua
ACAAGGCAGTGCACAGGTAGCCAATCCTGTCGCAGTCAACATTCAAACAAACCCACTATCAACAAACAGTGTAATTAAACAGGAGCCGACTGTGCACACATGCTCAACAAACAATACTCAAGATTTTGCAAAATACCTTATCCGCAAAGAATTAGTGAGTACAGGTCTTCTACAATTCGATGACAAACCTGAAAATTATTGGGCATGGAAAACCTCATTCATCAACACCACCAAAGACCTAAGTCTGTCTCCAAGAGAAGAATTAGACTTATTGACAAAATATTTAGGTCCAAAGTCATCTGAACAGGCAAAACGCATTCGTGCTGTACACGTCCTCAATCCTGCGGCAGGTTCCGAGAGGATCTGGCAACGCCTTGAAGAGTGTTATGGTTCACCCGAGGCTATTGAGGACGCACTTTTAAAAAAAGTAGAAGACTTTCCCAAGCTGACAAACAAAGACAATGTTAAACTGCAAGAGCTCAGCGACATCTTAATGGAGCTTCAGTGTGCTAAACAAGATGGTGGCCTGCCTGGGCTTGCATACCTAGACACAGCTCGAGGAGTCAGACAAATAGTTGAAAAGTTTCCCTTCAACTTACAGGAAAGATGGACAACTGTAGGAACGCAGTACAAAGAGACTCATAGGGTGTCATTTCCTCCTTTCACAGTTTTCACACAGTTCGTTCAGCAGCAGGCAAAAATGAGAAATGACCCTAGCTTTGCAATATTCAATCCTAACAGCCATTTCCTTTCTCACGCAGAAAAACTGAAACCATACAGTCAAAAAACTACTGTTTCTGCACATAAAACAGAGATCACAGCAGAGTCTAAGCAAAGGAGTCCAAATGAATTGGAGGAACCAGATCGCCAGTGCCCAATCCACAGAAAACCACATCCGCTCAAAAAGTGTAAGCTTTTTAGAAATAAACCCATTGAGGAAAGAAAGACCTACTTGAAAGAGCATCACATCTGCTACAGGTGCTGTGGATCTGTCAGACATCTTGCAAAAGACTGTAAAGTGAGCAGCTCTGTGAGGTCTTACACAGCAGCTGATATGAGAGTCAGAAGGAATTCTACATGTAAATAGTTTTCACACCACTGAAATGGTAATATATTAGTTAATGTTTCTAATAATTATTCAACATTAATTTATAGTTTAAAAAATTAGTCCCTTTTAAATTATCTGTTAAATATATTATTCTTTTACTTTATTTTGTTTGTGTTTTCAGGTTTCCAGGTCTCCAGTCCATCACCTGAGGCTCTTCCTGAACCACTAGTACAACCCAGACTTTCACATCACAGCAGGTAAGATTGCATCAACAAAAAGAATAGTACTCAACAATATTCTTTGATGTAAATCTGTTGATTTTCTGTGGTTCTGATGAGGGAAGTGACAAAGTGGATGCAGCATTCAGCCCATAATGGACCCAGATGTCCTCTGCGTCCAGACCTACAACACCTGGACATCCAGGAGCGTGCACGAGGAGGTGGTGGAGTCTGAAGACATTAGTTTGACCCATTGTCTTAATATACAGTATACTGCATATGATATATACTGTGTGTGTCTGTGTGTTTTATCATCAATCCACAGAAATGTCTTCACCTGAAGAGTGTACCCAGGTGGAGGAGAACAAACCTTGATATTGTTAAAGAACAGATGGAGACATCTTCAGGATCTGTAGAACATCAGGACTGATGCTGCAGAAAGCTACGTTTGTGCATCAAGACATCAAAATATGCAGAAATACTACAACTGGACAGAGCATGGAGATGAAAATGAATCAATGAATTTAATATTTTTTCTGACTGTTCAAATGAACATATTGTTTGAAAAAAAAGGATAACAATGAACCAAGTGTTTCTGTAGTTATGTGTAAATAAAGTTACAGTAGTACACTATATTATCTGTTAGTGTTGAGTTATTCTTTGTGAGAATATTTGTGTATCTGTTTTAATTTCATTCGTTCATCTACAACTCACAGCTCATACTTTAGTAAAAACAAAATTGGTGAATGTTGAAAAAAACATTTTATTAAAATAAAACCATCCCATATTATCAAATAAATGAAAACCTCTGGGGAAACATTAATATGAACAGATTATCAAAAAAAATTGAGTTTAAAAAATATCAGCAAGTGGTGTTTGACTTCATCAGCTCTGTAAAAATGACTCCAACACCTCCTCGTCCACCCTCCTGTCCAGGTGTTGTAGGTCTGGACGCAGGGGACATCTGTCTAGTTTCTCCTCATCTTGCTGCTTGTACACTTCTTCAGACTCCAACACCTCCTCGTGCACGCTCCTGGATGTCCAGGTGTTGTAGGTCTGGACGCAGAGGACATCTGGGTCCATTATGGGCTGAATGCTGCATCCACTTTGTCACTTCCCTCATCAGAACCACAGAAAATCAACAGATTTACATCAAAGAATATTGTTGAGTACTATTCTTTTTGTTGATGCAATCTTACCTGCTGTGATGTGAAAGTCTGGGTTGTACTAGTGGTTCAGGAAGAGCCTCAGGTGATGGACTGGAGACCTGGAAACCTGAAAACACAAACAAAATAAAGTAAAAGAATAATATATTTAACAGATAATTTAAAAGGGACTAATTTTTTAAACTATAAATTAATGTTGAATAATTATTAGAAACATTAACTAATATATTACCATTTCAGTGGTGTGAAAACTATTTACATGTAGAATTCCTTCTGACTCTCATATCAGCTGCTGTGTAAGACCTCACAGAGCTGCTCACTTCCTGAAGTGAAAAGTCTCCAAAAACCAGCAGGAGCTGAAAAAAAATTATAACCTGCTGTTTACTGGAAATAACTTTGGCTTCTCTGGAGTCAAACCGCTAAAATATAAAGTTTTAGATGGCTAAATTGGACGGGTCGCGTTATCTTGTCCATTGTAAACAAGGTGCGCATTTGACGCGAGTCTTGAAGTGACGTCATAAGCGCGCGACGGGGAAACCCCGTATTTATCGTGTGAAAAAAAAGGCGCTAATTTTAAACTGTTTTTGAGAGGAATTTTCATTCATTTCACATTGTTTTAGCAAAAACGATCAGAGGTCAATCTTAATATATATATATGTTGTGCCATTTTATGGAAAGTTAAAAGATGATGTCAGTGGAGCTTTAAATGCATAGAGTGCGACAGTTCAAAACACTTATCAGCAATGCATCCTGGTCCCTCTTGCACTCCAGAGAGCACAATACAAGATAACAATGACAGTGAAGAGCAAGTAGACAACTCACCCTCAGTTGTCTCAAAATGCACAGAGATATGTGGACAAGGTGATAGTCCACGCTCATGTTCTAAGATCAGTCTAGTCAAAGCATATCCTGCTGGCCAAAAAGAAAGAGCTATTAAAATGTATGCTGTACTAGACGAACAGTCAAATAGGTCACTAGCAAAGTCAGAGTTTTTCAGCCTTTTTGATATTGAGTCCAGTCCTATTCCTTACACATTAAAGACTTGCTCTGGAAAAGCACAGACATCAGGAAGGAGAGCTGTAAACTTCTTCATCGAGTCCATGGATGGAAAGATCAGCCTCCAGCTACCTCCTCTGATAGAATGCGACTCTGTTCCAGATGACAGAGCTGAAATACCCTCTCCTGAGATGACGCAGCATCACCCACATCTACTCAAAGTGGCAGACAAAATCCAACCTGTCGATCACGATGCTCCTATCCTTTTACTGTTGGGCAGGGACATCCTCAGGGTTCATAAGGTACGTGAGCAAATCAACGGGCCCAACAATGCACCTTATGCCCAAAGGCTAGACTTAGGTTGGGTTATTGTGGGAGAAGTGTGTTTAGGAAACGCTCATGGTCAGTCAGAGGTCAACGTTTACAGAACACACACCTTAGATAATGGTCGTGCATCCTACTTTGAGCCCTGCCCAAACATAATTCATGTTAAAGAGAATTATGGGGTTCCTTTAAACACTGCTTGTGACACGGATAGTTTGGGACACACTGTGTTTGTTAGGTCTGAGTATGATGACAAACAAGCTATGTCAATTGATGACAAAACATTTCTAACAATAATGGACAATGAAGTCTATCAAAACCAAGAGAACAGCTGGGTGGCACCCTTACCTTTTTGCTCTCAGAGAAAAAAGCTGCCTAATAATAGAGAACAAGCCCTCAAACGCCTTTCATCACCTGAAAAAGACAAAGAGATACGTCCAGAAGTTAAAGTACTAAAAACTACAACAATGAAGTCTCAGCTAAGCTCAGAGCGTTTTGAAAAATATTCCAGCTGGACCACACTGTGCAGAGTCATATCCAGACTCATTCATGTCATCAGATCCTTCAAACAAAAGACAAATGGAAAAAAGGGATGGAAAAGTTTCAGTGAGATACCAAGCGTTCAAGCCAAAGCCATCGTCATACGAGCTGTTCAACAAGATGCATACAAGGAGACATTCAAAAACCAGAAAGAAGGAAGACAGACAAATGTAAAACTTGACACACTCAAAAAGCTCAGTCCCATAGTGGACGAAGACAACCTTTTAAGAGTTGGGGGGCGTCTGTCCTCTGCCGACCTCACAGAGAATGAAAAGCACCCTCTGATCATCCCATCTACCTGCCACATAGCCACGTTACTAGTAAGACACTTCCATGAGCAAGTGTCTCATCAAGGAAGACACATGACAGAAGGAGCTGTCCGTGGTGCTGGATTTTGGGTGGTTGGAGGTAAACGCCTGGTATCCTCTGTCATTCATAAGTGTGTTGCATGTCGTAAGCTGCGAGGCAAAATGCAGGTTCAGAAAATGGCAGACTTACCTGCAGACAGAATCACCCCTGAACCACCTTTCACCTCAGTTGGTCTAGATGTGTTTGGGCCTTGGACTGTTGTGACACGTCGCACAAGAGGTGGCTGCGCTCAAAGTAAACGCTGGGCTGTGTTGTTTACGTGCATGTCAACTAGAGCTGTGCATATAGAACTGATAGAGACCATGTCTGCTGACAGTTTTATAAATGCATTAAGAAGGTTCTTCTCCATTCGCGGCCCAGCCAAGCTTCTGCGTTCAGACAGAGGGACAAATTTTATAGGAGCTTGTAAAGAACTAGACTTGGAGAAAGAAGACACTTCCGTACAGAAGTACCTGCAAGAAAGAGGATGTATTTGGATTTTTAACCCCCCTCATGCTTCTCACATGGGAGGATCCTGGGAGCGCTTCATAGGAATCGCCAGGCGCATTCTAGATGCAATGCTCTCACAAACAGAACAAACACGTCTCACTCATGAAGTCCTAAGTACCTTTATGGCTGAGGTGATGGCAATTATTAACGCAAGGCCTCTTGTTCCTATATCCACTGACCCCGACTGTCCTGCAGTACTCACTCCAACGATGTTGTTAACACAGAAAATGAGTGCTGTTTCCGCTCCATCTGGGAACTTTTCTTCAGGACAACTGTTTGGAAAACAGTGGAAACACGTGCAACACCTTGCTAACACCTTTTGGAAAAGGTGGAAAGGAGAATATTTGCCCACTTTACAAAGTCGCCGCAAATGGATGGAAACCAGACCTAATGTCAAAAAAGGAGATGTGGTCCTGCTAAAAGACTCTCAGGCTAGCAGGAACGAGTGGCCCATGGGACTGGTGGTGAGGACTTTTACCAGCAGAGACACAAAAGTCCGCAAAGTAGAAGTACGAATTGTACAAAATGGGACTGTTAAAGTATTCTTAAGACCAGTTTCAGAGATTATTGTTTTACTTTCAGAAACCGAGTGATTGTCATTTGATGCTAAATGACCAAGTGAGTTCAAATATGTAATATTGTTTGTTGTGATAGAATGTGATTATATCAAGCGGGGAGTGTGCTGCCTTTTGTTAAAAGACAGAAATTTAAAGTTATAACTAGTTTAAGTAAATGCATGGTAGAAACGTAGAAGATGTTTGGGTTTTAAATTCTGGTCAGAGTGGCTCCTCTCTCCCTTGAGAATATCGTTTTACATGCTGCACGCTAGGAGTGAGCACTCTTGCTTAAGGTACAATCTTTGACGTATCGGGACAAGTTTGTCGAAAACGGCAGTTAACAGCAGTTAACAGCGGTTAAGATAACTCATAGCGCTAAATATGCTCTTACCACTTGTACCTTGGAAGGTTTTCGTCTTTGTAAGTATTAAAATAGGAACACCATTTAACGTGTTTGTAATATTGAGCTAAGTTGAGTTAAGCTATTGTATTGTTTAAGCGTGGTGTGTATAACGTTGGCATGTATTATTCATTTGTTTTTCTTTTCTGTACATTTAAGTTACAATAACTTACAAAGTAAAGAAAGTTCAAGAAGTCTTCAGTAAAAATCAAGAAAGCAAGCTTGAAGTGGGGACTTTTTTATTATTTACTTTTTGATAGCTGGCTGTCTAGCCTCACATAGTCACGTGTCGTGAGGACAGCACACTGGCAGCTGCATTTCTAACATCCTTCTACCAATATACCCACTGTCCCTCCTCTGGACATGTCCAAACCACCTCAGTCTGGCTTCTGTAACTTTATCTCCCAGTTGTTCAACCTGTGCTGTACCTCTGAAGATCTCATTCCTAATCTTATATACATTGTCACTCCTAAGGAGAACATCAACATAGTCATTTCTGCCACTTCCAGTTCTTTCTCCTATCTTTTTGTCAGTGCCACCGTCTCCAGACCATACAACATAGCTTGTCTCACCACTGTCTTATAAACTTTTCCTTTCAGCTTTACTGACACTCTTTTGTCGCAAATCACTCCTAAAACTTTTCTCCATACACTCCATCCTTCCTGGACTCTCTTTTTCACCTCTTTACCACGTTCCCCATTTTGCTGCACAGTAGACCCCAAGTACTCAAAGTCCTGCACCTTTGTGACCTCTGCTCCTTGTAGCCTCACTTGTTCACTGTCCTCCCACTCATTCACACACATGCACTCTGTCTTATGGCATCAGAACTGTGTAAGAAAAGAGTGTTTAGGTAAAGATGAGCAGAGTTTCACCAGTCTACACACAAAAAGCCTTAAAGGTATTGTGACATGATGTTGTAAATTTGCATATTTGTCAGAACATATATATCTTATATCATTCAGCTCTGTTCGTTTTTGCAAAATAAATTATAAATATATTAAAATTTCATTCCAAGTTATGGTAGTTTTTTCTCTGGGACACGCCCCTAAAAATCTGCGCATTTCCGCAAAACGTGACAACGGGAAGGCACGCTCCAACGCGCATTTAAATAATAATGGCGGAGCATGTCCAATCGCGTCTGAGATATATCATTTTAAGACTGTAAATCATCCAAAACTCTCATTAATAGACCCTCCCCGAATAAAAAGAAACTACAGATGTTACCTGATCGCGCAGACATAATTTAAAAATACATAAATAGCGCTTCGTGTTGACTCGGGTATCTATGCTAATGTCTGTTAGCAGCTGTCGGCAGATAGTCCAGGTCACGTCTGAGATATATCTTTTTTAAATAGTAAATCATCCAAAACTCTCATTAATAGACTCTCCCCGAATAAAAACAAACTACAGATGTTACCTGATCGCGCAGACATAATTTAAAAATACATAAATAGCGCTTCGTGTTGACTCGGGATCTATGCTAATGTCTGTTAGCAGCTGTCGGCAGATAGTCCAGGTCACGTCTGAGATATATCTTTTTTAAACAGTAAATCATCCAAAACTGTCATTAATAGACTCTCCCCGAATAAAAACAAACTACAGATGTTACCTGATCGCGCCGACATAATTTAAAAATACATAAATAGCGCTTCGTGTTGACTCGGGATCTATGCTAATGTCTGTTAGCAGCTGTCGGCAGATAGTCCAGGTCACGTCTGAGATATATCTTTTTTAAACAGTAAATCATCCAAAACTCTCATTAATAGACTCTCCCCGAATAAAAAGAAATTACAGATGTTACCTGATAGGCAGTAAGATGGTCGCTGCAGACATAGGACTCTCAGTAGGAACCCATCGGTCACAAGTTCTCTGTACTTCCATTCTAGGCAAAGTTTCTCATCTTTTGGGAATTTGTGAAGGCTCACTTGTTCACTGCTGATATTTGAACACCCAAATGCGCTACAACGTGACAGCATTTTTCAAGTTACACAAAAATAAAGAAGCGACCTTTCAGGAAATGAATATGTATGGCAAGCAGTTAACACACCAAACAAACGGGCTAGGCTCTGCCTTCTTCCCGTTGTCACGTCACTGACTGGTGATGACGTATTGCGGAAATGCGCGGAATTTTAGGGGCGTATCCCAGCAAGTACCGAGAAAAAACTCAATTTAGAATAAAATTTTAATATATTTATAATTTATTATGCAAAAACGAACAGAGCTCAATGATATAAGATATATATGTTCTGACAAATATGCAAATTTACATCATGTCACAATACCTTTAAAATAGTAGAACGATTTTGGACTATTTTACTTTAATAAACAAAATTGGTAAGACTGATTATCCCATCATCTACAGCTCACAATTTTATCAACAATTTTAAGAATCTGAAGACATCTCTGAGCTCAAAGGGCAAAGCTGAAAGTCAGAATTGGATGCTCATATTATTTGGCCCTTGCGTGTCACTGCATTCAAACAGGTCTGATTCTCTTGACATCATTGCATGGACTCAGGAACACTTTCACTGCCACAAATCATTGGGCCTCATGCACGAACCGTTCGTACGCACAGATTTGTTCTTAAACTGTGCGTACGAGCGATTTAGGATCATTTGTGGCATTCAATAATGTTTTCGTATCCTAAGATTTTTTTCAGATACGAACAAAATTTACGTGTGGTCCAGAGCTGTCGTATATTTTAGGAGCAGTCGGTCCGCTGTTATCCAGACGGATTTTCTCCACTAATAACTTCATATTTCGTTATTTAGAAAATATTTTGGGTTTAAAAAAATCACGCACCATAATTATTCTTGACAATAGGTTATTCTGTTTGAATTAGAATTATAATTTTAAGTTTAATTTGTCTGGTGTGTCGCGCAGGCTTCAGTGAGTCGTGCGCTCCCCTTGGTCATCAAAGCCCTCCTCATATTAACACCCAGGTACATAAAATTCCCATACACCGCCGCAGAACAAGTACGAATTAAGACTGATTTTCATGCTATTGCTGGACTGCTGTGCCAAACACCATCGGAGCAATAGATTATTATATCTGATTCGAAATATAACCTGCAGAATGTGGTTGCGCGATGACCAGGAGGAGCGCGCATGACTCATTTGTGCTGCAAAACATGTTGGCACGCGTCTTGCGCAGCATGGCATTTATTGTCCATCCATCTCGGTAACGCAGACTATTCCTTGACCACCTCCTGTCCGTGCTGCGGCGAGACGTTTGTTTGAAGCCATTTTCAGATCAAACCATTTATTCTTGATTTCTGATACTGTACGACCCACGGGAGACACAACATATGCACTACAATATTAATATGAAGTTAACTGTAGTTTCGAGACATTTTAAAATGCTTCTGTTCAAAAACACATCCGACACTTGCGGGGGGTGGGGGGTAGCGGTGCGCCACAGCTCTTCTGAATAAGTGAAACTATAATGTAACACAGTTGTTTACACTAAAATTAAAAATATTTGACCATCCGACACTTGCGGGGGGGGGGGGGTAGCGGTGCGCCACAGCGCGACTGAGAGCAGAACTTCAATCTCCGAACGCGTGAAGTTCTTCTTTTTACTTCTTGATTTTGAATGAATGGACACTTCCTGCTGTCAAAAGGCAGGAAACGTGGCCTTATATGGTGTTTTGAGGGGTGGGAATTATGTAAATGACCTCTCCGCGAGCACGCGCAGGTGGATAGAACAGGTGGGATTCATTAAATTTACGCAGCTCGTTTACACACTTTTCCTGAGGATAGAAGAGTTTGTTGAATCTGACGTGGCATGTTCGTACGAATGCTTCGTACAAACAAAAGTAAGAGAAATTTAGGATAAAAATACGAACATGTTCTTGCATGAGGCCCATTGTCTGTAAAGACAGTTTGCTATTCCACCCACAAATCCAGGTTAAAGCTATATCATGCAAGGAAGACTCTCTACGTGCACACCATCTAAAAGCACCACCATCTTCTCTGGGCCAGAGCTCATTTAAAACGGATTCAGGTAAAGTGAAAAACAAAAACTGTTCTATGGTCTGACAAATTATTATTATTATTATTTTTTTGTCAAAACCACAAATGCCAAAGTATTCCATAATAAAGAGGAAGAGACTGTTTGGTCTGCTGTCAACACACTGTTAAAAAAATTCTGCCTCTCTGATGGTATGAGGCGTGCATTAGGACAACAATGACTATGCATGGACAGCTTACCAATCAGGAAAGGATCAGTTCTTAAAAGACAACTTTTTTTTCAGGGAATACATTGCATATTTCAGCAGGGAAGAAAATTTGCAGTTGATAAACTGCAGTCTTCCTCCAATCAAGATAAGATAAGATAAGAGAGATAAGAGATTTTTTATTAACATTGCACCAGTAAACCAAAACAACGTGATCATGTAAACACAGTCATCCAGAGGTCAGAGAATGTTAAGCTGCTGCAATTCAAAACACGCATGTTCAAAACACGCATGTTCGTCAGCGCGGCCATCTCTCATCCATCATGGATGAAGAGCAAAACAGATATGGAAAAAGGAAAAGCACAGTAGGTATCATTTGTGATATTCAAAAAAAGAATTTATCAAAGATTGCCTGAGGACACTCCATGATAAAGTCTCAAAAACTCTATCAGCGAAAGCACAGTCACACGAGACATTGTTGCAGTTTTGACGACAGGCAAGGAGATATTTAGTCTGTGAGTAACTTCAAAGAACACAGTTCAGCAGTTTGTTCAGCTGGGCGTCATCCGAGCCACACACAGAGATCTCTGGGGGGTGCGGGTGAGGGAGGTCAGCAAGGGCACTTCAACTCTACGCTCCAGGAGAAAGTTTCCAAACAGGCCTCTTTTCAAGGACGTGTGCAGAAACCAGATTAGATAGTCTTTTTGTTTATTCCAATTCAGACCACAGTGTTCTTTTTCACTGCAGCCTCCAAGTCCAGACGCTGTTTCAGAGCCAAAATTCCAAATCATATGAGGTTCCGGTCTATGAACCCCCATCCATGCCCAGTTGGGACCCAGGCGGCTGTAAACGAGTTCCAAAACGCCCAGCAGGTCCCCGGTAGTCCACCGACGCACCCAACGTGCGATTGAGCTCATACAACAGCTGGGATGAGTTGCTCACGGCCCGGATCAGAGAATCATGCTGATCAGGGAGTTTCGCCAGCGCGCTGATAGCCGCCGAAGCCCTCCTCAGCTTCAGGTAGCAGACAGTCCCTCCGATGCCAAAAAAAAGAGCAGCTGCTACTAATAGTCCAATAATCCACAAATCTTCCACGTCTTCGACACTCAAGACGGTCAAACACATAGGCTGCCACTGTCCCCATGAGTCCATCATGTATCCAGCCGCGTGTGTGTCAGAGGGGCAGACCGCTTCTCCTGGCACGGTCCGCTTCGTGGAAAAAATCTTATCTATTGAAGAAACAGCCCAATTTACTAATTCCATCGCAAATTGGTTCGAGTGAGCGCTGAAGTGTCAGACGAGACAAAAAGCAAGCAGGGAGGAGGAAAAAAAACTTAGGGAAGGAAGGAGCAGAAAGATATGCGACTTGCCTTGTCGAGGGCGGAAGTAGCAGCAGGACTTGGAGTAGAAGAGTTCATGTGCAGTCCAGACCTCTCACCGATTGTAAACATTTGTTGTCTCATTCACAAAAAACCTGACAAAGAAGACACAGAATGTTAAACAGCAAGAATCCTAAACTGGAGAAAAGTTCTAACATTCACTTCTTAAAACATCATCAACTGGTCTCCTCAGTTGTTAGGTGTTTACAGATTGTTGTTAAAAGAAGAGGAGATACTTCACAGTGGAGAACATGACCATGTCTTGTCTTTTTGTAAAACCGACTGATGCAATCGAATTCCAAATTACCTTGTATTTCCCTCAAAAATGGAGGGAATCCTATATTCTATATATCCGATAAT
>JBBPBX010004828.1:12144-22254 GCA_038048925.1 Garcialebias charrua
ATATATATACATACTGTATACTATATACATGTATATAAAACTTGATTAGCAAATCATTATCATTACATTAGGTTTTTCTTTACATTTTACATAAAGTTGCAACATTTGCAGAACTGGGGTCATAATTATTTAGCAAAAAGAAAAAAAAATCCACTCTAATTTCATTAAAAATCATACAATGAAATGCAAAGGACTTGCATTATGATGATCAAGTTTTCTTGGACATGAATATTTAAGTATTTTTAGGTTGATAAATTGAAAATTTTTCCTTCTATTATTCTTCCCTATCATTACATAACAAGTGTGTGTTTCAGAGCATGCATGAGTGTGGACGTCATTAAAGAGATGTTAGGGAAGTTTAAGTGATTGTCTGATCGGGTAGGTTTTACAGGCTGAGTCCCTCCTGGAAGTGAATGGACTGACAGTGCTTGTTTCTACTTGGCTCTTTGTTCATCAGCTCCAATTCAGCCTCACTGTCCCTTTCTGTGGGGCCTTCATGGACCCAAATAAGCTGCATTAGCATAGGAAAACCTTTTGTTTTCATAATCCCAGTGAATACAGCTTAAAGTTCTGTCATAGTTGAATTTTGGCATTAACTCCATTTAAGATGGCTGCCTTTCAAGCAACTTTAACAAACATAATAAAGACAACAACTCAGCCAATTTTACAAGTATTGAGCTAAAATTTGGTGTGCTACTAGCTGAGAGTCATTCTCAACAAACACAAGTGGTTGTAACTGATTGAGCTGATCTGTGAGCAAAATAGCTCATGAACCATTGAATAAATGTCACTGAAACTGTTGTCACAGGACCAAGCATAAAGGACACAGGAAAATGTCTTTGAAGGTTTTTTTTTATTTCAGCCCACAATTTTTTTTGAAATTGACTAAGTTCAACTAAACGTAACTGTACTTAAAAAGGGATTTGAAAAATGGTAACTGAGCAAACAAGACGTACACACTTTTGTCTAACCAAAACTGACTTTCCCACAAAACACAAGAAGGGCAACTTATACATGTACTTGTGACTTGGGGAAACAGAACTAAACATTAATACTAACTGAGGACCAATATAACTAAACCCAAAACACCCCCATACTGATAAGCACACGGCTGGTCTTGCTGAGCTAGCATGCACTTCAAAGTCCTAAGCCCTTGGCCACACCCCTTGCCCATGTAGGAAGCAGCCAACTCCCCAAACCAGGTAACGCAAAAAAGGAGAAACACAACACAGAAAATATATTTTAATAAGCACATGGTGCTAATATGAGCATGATTCCCAACACCACTGCTAGGTTCAAGCTAAAGGAAATCAATTACATTACCACAACAAATGTTCAACTATAAACAAAATAAACCAGTGAGGTTAGTGTGTGTGCTGAGGCCGTCACATACATTAAAGTAAATTCACAACTGAATGTAAATTAATTACAACTAATTGTAATTGTACACAGTTGGTAAATGTATACCAGTGTCTACTGTGGAGAAAGCCATCTCTTACTTTAGGATAAGGTCTAATTGTCCCATTTTGTTTTAGGCTAGTCTTGAAGGTCCTTCATCTCCATCAGTGATTTTCCTCTTTGTTTATCTGTTTCTTCTGACCTGGTCCTGATCATTTGTAGATGGTCCAGACTATTGTGAAACCTTGCGAGGTGCTGACAATATCTTTAACTCCTCCCTCACCCAACAAATAAGGTCACATCTAGGTTCTTTCCACTTTCACGTATACTCAACAAGGATGCCCTCTTAGCCCCCTTTTGTTTGATATCGCTATTGAACCCCTTGCAATTATAAGGGATTCTACTAATTTAGCTGATGTGCAGAGAGGTGGACACATAAATTGTCCCTTTACGCTGATGACCTCCTCCTCTTCCTGTCTAGACCCAGTACCACAATATCTATTGCTCTAAATCTAATTGAAAAATTTGGGCAGGTATCTGGCTATAGATTGAATCTATCGAAGAGTGTTATATTCCCAATCAACGAAAAGGCACGCCAAATGACCTTCCATAGTTTCCCCTTTGTCAATAAAGATGGTTTTGATTATTTGGGCGTTTGTGTAACATATGACTACAATTGTTTGTTTAACAAAAATTGTTAACAAAAATTTCACCAAGGCACTGAATAAGGCTAAATTGGATATGGAGAAGTGGTCAAAACTCCCTCTGTCTCTCGTAGAAAGAATAAACTCAGTCAAAATGACAATTATGCCAAGGTTCTTATATCTGTTTCAAACCATACCAGTTTTTATTCCCAAAAAGTTCTTTAAAGAATTAAATAAACATATATCTGTGTTTATCTGGAATAAAAAAATCCGAGAATCAGGAAGGAATATCTAGAGAGAGAGAGAGAGAGAGAGAGAGAGAGAGAGAGAGAGAGAGAGAGAGAAAGAGAGAGAGAGAGAGAGAGAGAGGATGGTGGACTATCCCTACCTAACTTCCTTTACTATTATTGGGCAACCAATATCCATAAGTTTTTATACTGGTTTAAGGATCAGTCAGATGCTGAATCTCCAGTTTGGGTCCACCTGGAACAGCACTCTAGCAATCCAGTTTTGCTTAGCTCATTAATATGTAGCCCTTTACCATTGAGTAAACCAGTGACGTGCGGTCAGGGGTGGCAAGTAAGGCCACGCCTCCCCTGTCATCATGGAAAGAAACAAAATTAATTGAAAGAATAAATGTAATTATTGTCTTTATCCTTTGATTTGTACTATAAACTCATTTTACTAAAAACTAAACCATTTTTAAGTTGATTTTTATTCAAAATCGCCGATTTTTCTTATTTAGCGTTCAAATACTGAGATGAGACGTGCAGACCTGCGCAGAGAGGCACCGGCTGCTTCACTTCAGATTGCGCAATCACTCGGATGACGTGCTACAGGCAGCTGCAGTGTGAGCGATTTGGGAAGGCAGGAAAATTCCTGCCTCTTTTATGTCACTATTAAAATGTCCAAATACTTTTGCTATATAAACTACATTTCTATAGTTTAGCTGGTGAATATAATGTCTCGTGTTTTTGTCTAAAACTGTATCTGTGCGCTGAACGATCTCATAAAACGGCTGTGAAGGTGTCAGTTACATCCACACACACACACGCGGCCAGCCTCTGGAGGCGGGGCTACTGAGCTCAGGGTTCTGTTTCAGCCTCGCGCTGCAGGAGGAAAAGTGATAACGCAAACAGAGCAAAAAGAGTAACTTTTCACAATCTACAAATATCTAGAACATTAAACACTTAACTAAAAGTTTTAGTATTTTGTTAACAATTTAGTTTTGATCATTTTTAAACATCAGCACAGAGTTTACATTTTTAACATGATTTCCCAAAACATTCCACAATTCAACTCCCTGTATTGAAATAAACCGTCCCTTCAAACTAGTTCTACACCTTGGCTTTGCAAAAATGTCAGTTCCCTTTAGACTGTAGCAGCTTTCTCTCTTAACAAAATACATTTGAACATTTGAGGGTTCTATTACTAACAAAATATTATAGTCCACCAAATCATTAAACTTCAGTACTTTGAGTTGTTTAAATAATATATTATATGACATTAAGGCTTTCTTGTAATAATTCTCACAGCTCTTTTCTGTAAAATAAAAATAGATTTTGTTATAGTTTAATTTAATTTATAAGTAAAAGTAAGACTAAAATAATTTTTTCTCCAAATTAAATGTGCTTTTTTGTGTGCTACAGTTTGTATGTGTAAAGATAGCTGATATGAGATTTTAAACACAACCCGTTAACTGCTGCCAATCAAATGGCGAATAAACTACTCTGTAGGGTTCATGTATTATAAAAGAAGAAAATAACGCTATCCAAAGTATCCAAAGCACTGAAGAAGCTATGGCAGACAGAAGCCAAAATGTGAAGAACATTTTTTGTCTGTTTTCTATTATACATATGGAGAAAAAAAACTGCACAGTGCCTCACCAGCCATGAACCTCACCGCACGTCACTGGAGTAAATGCCATCGGACAAATAATCCAGTTGTTGGGGGCTCTCTAAAGATATTTTCCCTATTTAGGACTCTTTTTCAATGTAGAAAAGCACTCAGTGCATCTCCTATGCGATTCAATGTTTAGTTCCCCCCATCCTTGATAGATCCATCCTTTCAGAAGTGGCACGAGAGAGACATAACTTGCATAAAGGACCTTTTTGAAAGAGGTCAATTTATTTATTTTTGTTACGACCGAAAAACAGTCAAAACAAATTTATGGACACTGGACACAGAAGAAGTTGTAAAAGAAATTTTATTTAACTAAAACTAAGGGTGTCCAAGCTGGTGAGGTCCTTTCTGGCTTCTCCCACCAGGCCTGGAGCGTCTTCTCCTGGAACAGCGTCCTTAACAAAAATAATAAATTAAAGAAGAAAAGTACAAAGGAAGGATGGACAAGTGAGTCTGGCCAAACACAAGAAAACCCCATCCAGGCAAACCCAACCCTGTACAGGACCGTAGTGCTTCCCCGGGTGATGATCTACCTGTAACAACAAGGCCCTCACTAACCAATAAAATAAAAATGCGAAAACTAGGCTACCAACCCTCACCTGTCAAAAGTACAAAATAAAAAGGCAAAGAGAGAAAAACAATTAATAGTCCCCCTCTCAGTTGACCACAGTAGTCCTTCAGGACTGTTGAACAAACACTGTCCTTAGCGTCACCGGTAATACTCTCAGTTACACCTCCTAGGCCTAAACACAGGCACACTCCTCCTAAGTCAAAAGCTTAAGTTACAGCCAGCACTTTAGGTGCCTTAACCTACACAAAACTCAGCTTTAGGCTGCCAGAGTCACTTTCAGAGCTCCAAACATCTCAAGTACTACTCCTCCAGGAGCATACACACCAACAATCAGAGAGGGTGGAGGTCTCTCTTTGTCAGTACACCACACAGCTTCACAGCTGTCATTCAACACTCGGTTAGTTACCTTTTAATGTATCTTCAACAAGTACTTGGTCCACAAGCCAAATCTTGTGTCAAGCTTCCACACTTGATCAGCAAGCCAGATCCTGCTACATCAAGTCTCCACATTGCTCAAAGCACTGTCTGACAAATATAAAGGCAGGGCCTGCAGGTGAACACCTGTGCTGATTAGACTTGATTAGGAGTAAGAGTAAAAATGTTCTTCCTGAACCAGCAGGCAGCAGCAAACTGCAGTAGCTGCAGTGAAGAAAAAAACACACATGGGGCTCAGCTTAGACTGTTAGTTTAAAATACTTAAAACCCTGGGGTACATAACACCCCTATGGCCAGATTTTTGAATGGGGGAAATGTGCAAGTGTCGTATAAGGACACAACACATCTCCCATGCAAAAAAACAAACAACCTCAGGAACTCAGAGGCGAGAGAGTGTATTGGCTACAACATTATCTTTACCCTTTATGTGTTGGATAGAGATGTTGAATGGTTGTAGTCTTAAGGACCAACTCATTAGTCTTCTATTCTTATTGCGCATCTTGTTTAAAAATATTAGAGGGTTGTGATCAATAAAAATGATTACTGGGTCACAGAAACCTCCAACATACACCTCAAAGTGTTCCAAGGCTAAAATCAGGGCCAAGGCCTCCTTTTCAATAGTTGAATAATGTTTTTGGTAAGTATTCAACTTCTTTGAAAAGTAAGAGACTGGGTGATCTATCCCCTCAGTATTCTCTTGAAGAAGGACAGCTCCTACACCAGTGTCGCATGCATCCACAGCTACTTTGAATGGAACATCAAAGCGAGGTGCAGATAACACAGGAGCAGTTGTTAACAGCATCTTTGTTTGTTCAAACGCTGTTTGACATTGATCACTCCATTTAAAACTCACTTTAGGACTAAGAAGGTCCGTCAGAGGAGCTGCTACAGAGGAAAAGTTTTAACAAAACCCTCTGTAGTATCCAATCATAGCCAAATATCCTCTCAGTTCTGTTCGAGTAGAGGGAATAGGAACGGATAAAATGGATTCTACCTTCGCCTCTACTGGACGTACATGACCTCCTCTAACTTTTTTCCCTAAATAAGTTACAGTGGCATGACCAAATTGACACTTGGACAGATTGATTGTTAGAGTGGCTTCTTTTAGATGAGCAAACACAATCTGTAAGTGCTTCAGGTGATCTTCCCAAGTGTCAGAGAAGACCACTACATCATACAAATAGGCTTCACAAAAATCAAGTTCAGATAATACGACATTCATGAGCCTCTGAAAAGTGGCAGGAGCGTTACACATACCAAATGCCATCACAGTATACTGTAAAAATGCATCCGGGGTGACAAAGGCAGAAATTTCCTGACCCGTTCAGTTAGAGGCACTTGCCAGTATCCTTTTAATAGGTCAAGTGTAGTCACAAACTGTGCAGCTCCAACATGGTCTACACAGTCTTCCATCCTAGGTAATGGGTAACAGTCTGGTTTTGTTACAGCGTTGATCTTTCTGTAATCAGTACAAAATCTGTCACTTCTACCCTGTTTAATGACTAACAGACATGGCGAGCTCCAGGCACTATGGCTAGGTACTGCCAATCCATTATCCAGCATGTACTGAACTTGTTCTCTTAATTGTTGTCGTTTCTTAGGATTTATTCTATAAGGGTGCTGTTTTATTGGCTGGACTTCACCCACGTCGATGTCATGTTGTATTACTTGTGTTTGAGATGGAGTATCTGAAAACAGACAGTTATTCGAGGCGATTAACTGTTTTAAGTCTTCTTTTTTTCATCATCAAGATGAGTAAACAACACATCCAAGTGTGCTAGATAGTGAGAATTAGGGAGCTTCCCTTCCATTTTCACATGAGGGAAACTGTCTTCCTCATTTTCAACACTTTCAGTACCAGAGAGTTCCAGCTTGTTTTCGACAAACTTAGGCACTTTAACAGCACACACTGAATCCATATGGTTGTTATCCTTTGATTCAATCATGTTTACATGACACAACCTTGAACCACGTTTCCTATCAGGAGTAGTGATTATATAATCACAATCTGATATTTTATCTTTCACAACATATGGCCCACAGTAACGAGCTTGTAAGCTTGTGCCTGGGACAGGAAGTAGCGTTAACACTTTGTTTCCAGGTTGAAATGTCTTCTCCACAGCTTTTTTATCAAACAGAGACTTCATCTTAGCTTGTGCCATTTTCATGTTTTCTTGGGCAATTTCACATGCTCGTTTTAGCTTAAAACGAAAATCACTGACATAGTCTAATAGGTTTTTATCAGTGTCATCACACAACCATTTTTCTTTTAAAAGCTTTAACGGACCGCATACGTTGTGAGCGAACACTAGCTTAGCAGGACTAAAACCTAATAACTCCAGAACTACTTCACGGATTGCAAACATTTGTAAATGTATTCCTTCATCCCAGTCTTTCTCAAATTCTAAACAGTACGTGCGTAACATTGTTTTCATGGTTTGATGAAAACATTCAAGAGCACCTTGACTCTCAGGATGATAAGCAGTAGAACAGGAATGCTTAATGTTCAGCTGGTCTAAAACTAGTGCAAATATCTTTGACATAAAATTACTGCCTCGATCAGTTTGCACTACATGTGGTAGTCCAAATAGTGAGAAGAATTTTGTAAGAACGTTGACTACCACTGGAGTAGTTATCTTACGTACAGGAAACACTTCAGGGAACCTGGTAGACAGTGGTGGGCAACGCTAATCAAAAAATTAGTTCCACAATTTCTAAAACGCTTATTAATTTTTTTAGGTCCACAATTTCAAAAGCACAAATGTCTTATGAAAATTAGGGGAAGCTAATCTAATCCGCTATTTATATTCGACAATTGGTAGCCGGCAGCGTTATGCAATATTTGCACTACACTGCCAACTGAAAAGTAACTAAAATGATCCTAAAAGGATGAAATTACAAAAATCAAAGGATTTATTTAATACTTTACGTACATATATTCTATTCGGCCACAAAATTAACAAAAAAGAGAATGATCTTTTAATCCCTAAAACCACTTTTAAATATCAAATACACGGGTGTGTCGCCACCGCATTTATACATAAAAGTATCCCAAATACATAAAACTAACGACTCACCGTCGAGTGGTCGACACAAAACACACAATAAAATCCTCCGGCCACGTTAATTTGGCTTGAAACAGCGGGGTTCTCTGCGGATTTATCCATTAGTAACCCAGCACAACCAACCAGCTAGACACAGAGTTAGCGTCCAGTTCACCTCTGACCCGGAAGATGTCAACATTCTATAGGTAGTCAACAGATTTAATGAAAAGTAACTAAAATACATAAAACTAACGACTCACCGTCGAGTGGTCGACACAAAACACACAATAAAATCCTCCGGCCGCGTTAATTTGGCTTGAAACAGCGGGGTTCTCTGCGGATTTATCTGTGGCATTACTCATGCCCTGAGAGCATGAATAAATTAAGAACAACAATGCCACCCTGGGAATTTCACCCAGAGAATAATACCTTATTGCTTCTAAGGCCACGCACGTTCGCTTTGCACTGATTAAAACATCCGGGAGCACTCTTTCATATATATCATAATAATTTATTTACAGGTACCTTCTTAAAACATTCTTTATTTACATCATGTTCAACATTCTTTTTGTAATTATTTCATTCATTTTATCCCAACTAAATAACAAACCCAAAAACCCTTTAAACCCCAAGACACTAAATTACTTCAATAAATACAATAAATTACTTCAATAAATACAATAAATTACTTCAATAAATACAGGTTTGCAACAACTATACAGTTCATCCTTCACTGGTTCTGGCACTCGCGACATGCCGTAGAAAAGGCAAGTGCCCGCACTGACGTCACACTCTACGTGCCACTGCAAGGGGAACAGCTGACGACACCACAGTCCGTGTTCATAAAGCAGCAGTCTCCGGAAACAGAGCAGCAGTGGTCCCGATGTGGGGAGACCTAAAGAAAGTTAATTAATAACTACTCTCCATATAGCTGCCACAAAATAAAGCTTATGATGACAATTGTTTCCTTACCTGCTGGTCCTCACAACCATATACACATGTACACACACACACACACACACACACACACACACACACACACACACACATACACACACAGCCTCGTAGCCGGAGGGAGGGAAGAAGTGCAGCACCACAGCGCTCTACCTATAATCACACAGACTTATCATTTCTGACCCAAAATCAGCTATAGTACAGTGAGAAAAAGAACACCTACCGTCCAGCAGTTAAACAGCCCATACCACACTCAGTGACTGGTTGCCTTTACGGCCAAAACCCGTGGGACACCATGACGGTCAGAACCCACAGCACCAGCCACATGGCGAAGTGTGAAGACGACCCTGTCTGCCTGCATGCAGAGCAGCTGCTCTTATACCACGCCCACTCTAACAACCAGACATTCGCACCTGGAACCCATCAGCCTAATCAGGCATCTTACTGCTACATATCCAAGAAACCCAGCACAATCAGCTAGCCACAGAATTAGCCTCCGAGTTCACCTCTGACCCGGAAGATGTCAAGATGGAATAGTCCATTTTTAGTAGGGGGATAAAGAAATCGACCGGTTTTTGTATTGCGTATTTAATGATCGTTTTCATCGTAACTATAATTATTTTTATGTTAAATGTACATTAACAAGCAGGATCAATGTTAGGGATGTAGGTGACTGGCCGGGGCGGGGCCCCTGCTGAAATGGGATCCCCAGGCACATGGTAGATCCGAGTCTGTTCTCCGCTCTGCTCCCTCCCCCTCCAACCCTCCCTCCTCTCTGCTCTTTACGGTGAGGGAGGGGAAAAAGGTAAAACAAGCAGCTACGGAGCCAGCATAAGAGCTTGTAAATAAGTTTATTGGTTTTTACTGATAGATAATTAGTTATTAGCGGTACTGCATTTTAAATAAAAATAGCACAAATCCGCTTATGAATTATAAAAGTTAGTCAAACCACAAAAACGCTGACAAAAAGTTTAGGTCCACTGTAAGCGGATTAGCGCTTTAGCGCTCTCTAGCGGTCTATGCCCACCACTGATATATATATGTATATATACATACAGTATATATATATATATATATATATACAGTATATATATATATATATACATACAGTATATATATATACATACAGTATATATATATACATACATACAGTATATATATA
>JBBPBX010004828.1:22847-48269 GCA_038048925.1 Garcialebias charrua
ACCTGACAACAGTGACAATGCTGACTGACATCTTTCTTCAATCCAGGCCAAAAGAAATGACGTAGTATGCGGTCATAAGTTTTTCTGATCCCTAAATGACCAGCTAGTGGATTGTTGTGGGCTAGACGTAATACTTCAGCACGATAGGGTGTGGGAAGTACAATTTGTATTACCTGATGCCATTCTTTATCAGGACGAACAGTTAAAGGTGTCCATTTGTGCATTAACATGTCCTGCTTTAAAAAGTATCCCATACTATTTATTAGCTTAGGATCGTCAGGTAAGTCGCTAGCAAACACGTTTTTTAGTGTTTCATCTTTCTTCTGTAAATTAATTAGCTGTTGTCTAGACAGCAACAATTTTGTTTCACCCAACTCTTCTACATATGTTTCTGTTTTTACAGGCACTGGTTTCTCTTCAGTATTCATCATAAAACTATCACATAAGTCAACGTCAACATCTACTTCTTCTTTTTGTTGACGCTTGTAGGCTACCCTTGTGACAGTACATGATGCGAAAACATCAGGAAAGGTGCTTGCTAATTCATCTGGTTGTGTATGTAGTGGACATGACCGTGCCCGCTCTGATACCTTTGTATTTTTTAACTGTTCCAGAGATTACCTTTACTGACCTCTCAGTAAAGCAAGACATTTACTACAAACTATTCCATTAGTTGTAATCTGAGAACATAGTCACCAAAAGAGACTATTGGCTTCTTTAATTTTATTCTAATGTAATCAAAAGAATAACATTTTGTCATTTTCATGATGTGTGCTTTTATGCTGTTATTCTGTAATGTGAAACATCACTGTGTCATTTCTACAAATGAAAAGGTGTCAAAGTTCAGATAATATGTCAAACTGCCTTTCTCAGAAGTTGTTTTTGTTGAGTTTCAGCTAAAATTCTCACTAGCGTCTGAAAGTCTCCTCACTGAGACACTTTTCCTAAACAATTTCTCTCTGCTCTGATTTCACCTTGAATCGTGATAACAAGGGAACTGCTCGACTGGTTCTTTTTGGACCAATGGGGAAGAGACAAGTCTCTCTCATCTCAGATCTTCTACTAAAGGTTCTAAGCTTTTACTGGAACATTGAGTTTTGCTGGGAACTTCAAGACATTGAGGTCGTCCCAAAGAGCTGGATGGACGTCAGTCACACGCTAAGGACACGTCATCCAGTTAAGGACTAATAACATGCTGTTATGAGTCCATTCGAACCAAGCGTACAAGCTCAGAACTTTGAATTAAATTCCTTTCTGGAATAAGTTATCTTGAGCCAAAAAACCACGACTGCCTCGGCTTCTGCCGACGAAAGCAAATATCACAGACACCATCCATCCATCCATCCATCCATCCATTTTCTTCTGCTTATCCGGGGTCGGGTCGCAGGGGTAGCAGCCTAAGTAGGGAGGCCCAGACTTCCCGACACTAACAAGGTAAACACGTGTGGAGTCCAGCTTGGACTTGCGGGACCGACGACTCGTCAGTCCAAGGCTGATCACAGCTCTTTACCAGAACCGAGGCGGACGTCTTAAGGTAAAGGAGCAGCTGTTTGCTTACTGGAGGTGTGATGATATCTTAGCTGGACGCGTATGGAAGAGTGTCATCTGGTTTTATAAATGCAAGATAAACTTCCCTCTTAAATCTCTCCAACCTCTTTTATTCCTCCTACTTCTTTTCCTCTCAATTTAAGCTGGAAACTATATTAAGACTGAGCCACAGACTAAGTATAATGACATCCTGTATTTATGTCTGTTGTTACAATTTAAATGTGCTGACTTATTAAATTGCAAGAAAGTGAAATCATGTCAATCAAGTGTAATGGTGTTAATTTTAGTTGATTTATTTTAAATGAATGGTAGTGTCTTTGGCATACCAAACTACGTTAATGTTTCCATTGTCACTCTATGGCTTCTGTTTTACTTATCCATCATAAAGATCACAGAAATATTGGGTAAACAGAAAAAGAAAAGAATCCGTGAAATTACAATTCAATCTGAATAAGTAAATAAATTAAGATATATAAGGTGTGTCAGTTTAATATTGACCCCTTGATATATCCATTACATCTGGGTGACACCGTACGTATTTAAAGACACAATATGGTGGTTACCCTCATGATTACTTCATGTACACAGCACTGGGACGGGTGTTACCTCAGGAGTAACAAGCATGCGTCCTCCAGCTAAATCATTACCCATGATCATGGAGATTCCTGTAATGGGAAAACCCGGTCGAAGCCCAACCACAACTTCTCCAGAACACAATTCAGAGTGAACCACAACTCTAGCTAAAGGCACATTAAAAAATTTGCATACTAAAACCACGTATAGGTAGCTGTGTTTTAATAATCTCAAGATCATCAGAAGGTAGAACATCTTCTAATATGAAGGATTGAGAAGCAGCTGTATCACGTAGTATTTTGATCGGTACCTTATCACCAGATCGAGAAGCAGAAATGAACCCATCCATTATAAACGGCCCAAATCCATAATTTTCAGGAAAACCTGTAGTGGAGGACAGCTGTTTACTCAGAGTTTCAATTAGTGCTACTGGTTTTGGATCTTGTTTTAGTTTAAGGCAATGAGTACTAATGTGACCTTCTTGTCTGCAATAAAAACAAACCACATTATCCTTTGTAGATGCTCCACGTCCAAACGAAGCTCTACTTTCCCTACACCCCGCAAACGCACCACTCTCCCTCTGAGCTGCAGCAGGTCCTCTCGACTTTCCGTTACCTCTGGATCTGAAAAACCGAGGAGACTCAAAACCATCCGCTTTAGCTTTATCAGGAGTAGGTGTTTTCTCAAATCTAGGACGTTCAAAACTGAGCTTATGGGTCAACATATACTCATCTACTAAAACTGCAGCTTTAGAAGCCTCCAACACTCTGTGCTCATTTAAATAAGTAGTTACACGATCTGGTAAACATTTCTTAAAATCTTCGATTAATATAAGGTGTTTAAACTGTTCAAAACTAGTCACTGAACTAGCCGTACACTATCGATTAAGAAGGATTTCTTTTTCTCTCATATAGTGAGCGTAGGTCTGACTCTCAAGTTTTCTTAACTTTCGGAAATTTTGTCTGTACACTTCCGGAACTAACTCATAAGCCCGTAGGATAGCTTCTTTTACTTCCATGTAATCACTACTGTCATCTATTGAAAGATATGCATAAGCATATTGAGCTTGTCCAGTTATTTTGCACTGTAATAATAAGGGCCATGCATAATCAGGCCACTTAAAAGTGTGCACATTTTTTTCAAACAGGACAAAAAATGTGTCTACGTCACTCTCAATGAATGAAGGTACAAATGATAGATTGTTACTCACATCAAAGTTAGGTGCAACATGTGGAGATGGAGCCTTTCCTTGTTCCAGCTCCTTCAGGCAGATTTTAGCATCTAACTCCATTTTACGTTGTTCTTGCTCAAATAACGTTTCTTTCTCCCTTAAAGCTGTCTGTTGCGCCAGCTCAGCAACTCTCACTGTGGCTTCTGCAGCTTCTTTCTTAGCTTCTCTCTCAAGCTCTGCTGCTCTTCTAATGGTTTCATTCTCCATTTCAGCTTTTCTTGCCTCAGCCTCCATCCGACGTAGTTCCAACTCTAATTCAAGTTCTTTTAAACAAACCTCTTTATCTACAGCATAAGGGGATGGAGTCCTCTCAGGACTTTCTGTTATCATCTCAGCAGGAAAAACTCTAAGGCGAGCTAACTCTGCGATCAGTCCACTTTCTATCACCTCCCTTCTAGTGCGTTTATCTACAGTGATCTCGTAGTGTTCTGGTACATATAATAACTGCTCTTTTGTGTAGTTAGCCAGAGCCTCAACTGTGGGTTCTTCCACAAAACTGTCTAAACTGAACTCTATGTTCACAGACACAAGACAGTTGTCCTCTATTTGATTTAAACGTACGAATAATACTGTATACAACTGCACTAAAATATCCGGACCGCAATTGAATGCCGCAAACAGATGTGCAGCTGTGAGCGTTAAACAAATCAGCAGCACTCTGAGCTGATTCAAATCAGCAGCTTTCTGAGCTGATTCAACTATGAGTGGAAATACCACCTCAAAACCTGATAGTTTTATCAGACACACAAGAGAACTACAAATGTTTTAGTCAGCCAGTCGCTGACAAAACAGACTTCTGGGACATCCCAGACAGCAAAAGTTATGTGGGCCGGATCTGGGCCAAATGTATGAAAACATTTGGCCCGCATTTGTAAAATGGATCCGGCCCGGTGTCTTTTTGTCCAACGGGCCAAAACTGGCCCAGATGTGGATTGCGGATCTGGATTGGATCTGGGCCGGAGGTGGGCCAGAAGTGCTACAAAACTACTGCATTCGGCCCAAATGTGGCCCAGATACGGAATCCTTGTTTAGTTTTTAGGCAAATTTGGCCCAGATGCGGCCCAGATGCGGCATCCTCATTTCATTTTTAGGCGGATTTGGCCCAGGTCCGGCCCAGTAGAGTAAGTCGAATCTCAAAACGCGGCCCAGATCTGGTTCAAACCCGCAATACAGATATGTACAACAGGTCTAAATAGAGCACACACAAAATATCCACATAAGTTGTTGCTTAAAAACTGTTTATTCATGAGCAAAACAAATTCAAAAATGTTAAAAAGTTAAAATTGATAACAATGATAACATAACAACCTTAATAATAAAAGAAACTACAATTACCAGAGGTATGCATCATAAATACCATGATCTGCTTCTGTATGACAGTTTCAGTGTCTTTCAGTCATTTTAAGAGTCAGTCACAGCAGAGGAAAGCGACGTCCTCACTCATCTGTGATGAATCTCCAAATGCAGGACTGTCTGTGGCAGAGATTCACCTTAGCACTTTGTGGAAGATGTGAGGTTTCAAAGTCAACTTTTATTGTCAGAACTGCAATATGTACAGGACATAAACAGGATTGAAATTGCATTTCTCTCTCAGTCCCTCGGTGCAAAAGTAACCATTTAAACACTAAAACACTAAAACATTTAATAAACATAAGCATAAAATAGTAAAAGTGTAACACTGTCCTGACAGTTACACCAACACTAAAACACTAAACATTTAATGACATAAGCATAAAATGAAATGATAAAAGTGTAATACTGTCCTGAGTTATTGCATAGTAGTATAAAAAGTATATAAAGTGTATCTATAAAATAAACTGAAGGTTCTAGCATTGACATTTGCAAAGAGTGGCAAAGCAGCATATGAGTTAATGTACACAGTATATGTATGAGGTAGTTGATGTTGGTATAGAGGCAAAGTGGCATATGCAGTAAGGCACATTGGGCATCCTTAAATAAGGCTAGTCAGAGAATACTGTATATGTATCAGCAGTAGTGTAGATATAAAAGTAGTGTAAATGTAAACAGTAGTAATAAATGTAAACAGTAGTAATAAATGTAAACAGTATTAATGTAAACAGTGAATATAAACAGTAGTATGACTATAGGCAGTAATGTAATACAAACAGTGCAAATATGAGAAGTAGTGCAAACTGAATGAGCACATGACTGAGAGTTTAGTGAATAACCCGTTTGATGACACAGAGTCCAGTGTTAAAATCTTTGTGTTGTGTGGTAATGTGTGAGAAAGTTTTTTGTGTTAAGGCAGTTCAAATGGGAGGGGAGGCAGAGCAGGCAGAGTGTTTAGCATCCTTACTGCCTGATGAACAGAGCTGTCTCTCAGTCTGCTGGTTCGAGCCTGGAGACTCCTCAGTCTCCTCCCTGAAGGCAACAGTCTAAAGCAGCTGTGTAGTGGGTGTGTGGGATCACCTGCCATGCAGTGGGCTTTCCGAGTGAGGCGTTTGCTGTGTAAGTCCTGCAGTGAGGGGAAGGAGGTGCCGACGATCTTCTCAGCTGCTCTCATGATGCGCTGGAGGCTCTTGCGGCAGGATGCAGTACATGCACCAAACCACACAGTGATGCAGCTGGTCAGGACACTTTCTATGGCACCTCTGTAGAAGGTGCACATGATGGGGGTTGAAGCTCCAGCCCTTTTCAGCTTGTGGAGAAAGTAGAGACGCTGGTGAGCCTTCTTGGCCAGTGCTGCAGTGTTCCTGCTCCAGGACAGGTCCTTTGAGACGTGCACTCCCAGGAACTTGGTGCTGTCTACTCTCTCCACTGCGGTGCTGTTGATGGTCAGAGGGGCATGTTGGGCATCCCTCTTCCTGAAGTCCACGACAATCTCCTTTGTCTTCTCCACGTTGAGAGTGAGATTGTTGTGTCCGTACCACAAGGCCAAGCGGCTCACCTCGTTCCTGTAGTCCGTCTCATCGTTGTTGCTGATGAGACCCACCACTGTTGTGTCGTCCGCAAACTTGATGAAGTGGTTGGAGCTGTATGATGGTGTGCAGTCGTGTGTTAGCAGGGTGAATAGAAGGGGGCTCAGTACACATCCTTGTGGGGTCCTCATTGCTAGCAACATTAGCATTTGGAGGTCAGACAGGAGCCTAAGAAAAGCACAAAGAAAAACAAGATTATAACCAGGCAATACCAAAAAACAATATAATAAAACAAAACAGCCAGCCACTAGGGAGCACAAGCCATTGTATCTCTTGTGCCGGTCCCAAGCCCGGGTAAATGGTGAGGGTTGTGTCAGGAATGGCATCCGATGTAAAACACTTGCCAAAACCATAATGCGAGTTCATCAAAGTGAAACCATACCAGATCGGTCGAGGCCCGGGTTAACAACGTCCGCCACCGGTGCTGTTGACAAACAGGGTGCCGGCGGAAATTGTACTACTGTTAGTCGAAGACGCCGAGGAGGAAAACGTGTCAGGAGACAGAGGGAGAGGAGGAAAGTGAAGAATGTAGGACTGAGGGTTGCAACTCTAAATGTGGGGACAATGACAGGCAAAGGTAGAGAGCTGGCTGACATGATGCAGAGAAGAAAGGTAGATGTTTTATGTGTCCAAGAGACCAAGTGGAAGGGCAGCAAGGCTCACAGTATTGNGTCTACAAATCGCTGAACAGTCTCGCCCCCGCCTATCTCTCGGATCTGATACACCCATATGTCCCTCCACGTGCTTTGAGGTCAGAGGATCAGGTACTCTTAATAGTTCCAGAAACTCGCCTTAAGCGCAGGGGTGACAGGGCGTTCTCTGTAGCAGGCCCAAGACTCTGGAACGAGTTACCGCTGCTCATCAAACAGGCCCCCTCCCTCTCGGTTTTCAAATCCCGGTTAAAAACTCACTACTACTCCATTGCTTTCAATGCCAGCTGATTTGTACTGGATCGTTTGATTTATGATCTGCAATGTTTTTATGTTTTTCGTGTTGTACTTCATTGTATGTGTTGCCTGTTGCGTGTTTGTTTGTCCAGCACTTTGGTGTGGACTTGTTCCTGTTTAAAGTGCTTTATAAATAAAATGGTATGGTATGGTATGGTATGGTATAATTGGACAATGCGACCTATACACAGGTGCGACCTATACACCAGAAAATACTGTATATGACGCGTTTCTTCATGTGCTGTGTTTGCGGCCTGCAGCGTTGCTTTGTTGTGGCCCCACATAAGTTTGTGGCGTTTTTATCTGTTGCTGATCAACATTAGTTTGTGTTGTAGTTGCGTTTAAATGCTAAAAGTCTAGTGTTTCTTATGAACACCGCAGTGTGTGTGAACTCTTATGAACTCTGATAAGGAAGACCACAACATCAAAAAGAAATGGAGACCAGCTGTGCTAATTTTAGCTGTTGTAGGCTGCTGGTTAACGATGTTTTAGACCCAGTGTTCTTTGTTGCAAATAATGTTGTGGATCAAATAAAATAATATGTACTTAGTGAAAGAATAGGTCATCAGCTCTGTGCTGCAGTATTTATTTTGCACTGATCAACAAGGTGATAAAACAGTAATGTTTCTCAAGTATGCTTGTTTGTAAGGTGATTAAAAATGTGTTTTTCTTTTTTAGCTCCATGAGGCGTTCCACATCCAGGGAATCTCTGAGCCGTGTTTCACAGACATCAAGCTTGATTGCAGACATGTTGACATGTCACTTTGGAGGTGACATGAGAGCTGATTCACCAGGTATTACCTTTACCCTCTGTCTGCAGGTATTAATATTATTATTTAATTATTATGTTTATTTATTCATTTATTATTTTATTTATTACTTTTATTATAGCGGACATTATATAAAAAGTTTTTAAAAAGTCTATGCGACATTTATTCTTGTTTATTTGTACATTGCTACCTGTCCCAACCTTTTGGGGATTTGTTGACACTGTGACATTTTGAATCAACATTTTTCTCCATTAAAATGTTACATTTACTCAGATTAAACTTTTGATCTTTCCTCTGTTCAGGACTGCAAATATCCAGGGTCGGGATGGAGTGAGTGGGAAGTCCACTGCTGCAACGTGTCCCAGATTTGTCCTCATGCATGAGGCAAAAAATAAATAAATAAACAAATTGATTACAAAAACTAGTTGTTTATGATTCATTTTATTAACAGTAAGTTAATTCGAAACAACAAAAGGTTCTGTGTCATGTCAGCACTGAAAACACACGGGATAACACCTCCAGCTCCTCTGTATGGACTCCGAGGAAAGAAGAAAAAGCAGTCCCAACCACCTTCAGGATGCTCCACCTGCCAGCTCCACCTGCCAGCCAGAAAGCAAACAGGGTCTCTCTCAGCTGTCGTGGATGCAGTCTCAGGAGATGAAGCAGCTCTGGCCGAGACTCTCTGCATCATCTTCGTCTTCTTGTTAAAGTAATCCTGGCTGCAATTACTCTGAGAGGCTGCTGGGTGCTTGAGTCATCACAGTTATCTGAAAAGAACATTTTAAATGATACACATTATTGTAAAATTAATTGCAATTGGTTTGGTTTGCATTAAGAAATATTATTTTTTATCAGCTGTGCTGTGCCCAGTTTTGATTAGCTGACACATAGCTTAAACAAATACTGTATACACGTCCTAACAAATATATACTGTATCATACAAGCTTATGTAATGTTTCTAAACACCGATATTTGGAAACCAAATAAAATATTTTACCACTGTTAGGTGCTAATTTATAGTCAATTAAAAAACAACGTGTGTTTAGTTCTGGGTTGCATAACAAAAATAAGCCAAAGCGTCAAACAAAACGAGGGTAGGAGAAATCAATATTTTATAATAAAATTTATTATGAAACGCAAAGGTGGGCAAATGAACGCCAGGGACCGCTAATGCGCTAATCCGCTTACAGCGGACCTAACATTTTGTCAGCGTAACAGCGGAGTGACTAACTTTTATAATTCATAAGCGGATTTGTGCTATTTTTATTTAAAATGCAGTACCGCTAATAACTAATTATCTATCAGTAAAAACGAATAAACTTATTTAGAAGCTCTTATGCTGGCTCCGTAGCTGCTTGTTTTGCCTTTTTCCCCTCCCTCACCGTCTTGACATCTTCCGGGTCAGAGGTGAACTCGGGGGCTAATTCTGTGGCTAGCTGGTTGTGCTGGGTTTCTTGGATAAATCCGCAGAGAACCCCGCTGTTTCAAGCCAAATTAACGCGGCCGGAGGATTTTATTGTGTGTTTTGTGTCGACCACTCGACGGTGAGTCGTTAGTTTTATGTATTTTAGTTACTTTTCATTAAATCTGTTGACTACCTATAGAATCTTGACATCTTCCGGGTCAGAGGTGAACTGGACGCTAACTCTGTGGCTAGCTGGTTGTGCTGGGTTTCTTGGATAAATCCGCAGAGAACCCCGCTGTTTCAAGCCAAATTAACGCGGCCGGAGGATTTTATTGTGTGTTTTGTGTCGACCACTCGACGGTGAGTCGTTAGTTTTATGTATTTTAGCAGTGGCGTAGGCAAGGGGGGTTCGGGGGGTTCGAACAAACCGCCCACTTTTAAAGGAGAAGTTGACAACACTAAACTAGTGTGCCTAGATAGGTCAATGGATATAGCGTTTGCCTTCAGTCCCAAAGCTCATGGGTTCAAGTCCCGCATGGTACAATGTTGTTTTTTTTTTATTCATTCCAAATTAAAAAAGCACAAGAAAACTATTTACAAAACAGCAAGAAATAAAACTATGCATTAAATGAAAGGAATCAGACGAAGAAAATAATCTTATCTGCCCCTTCTCAAACTATTTTTTTTTCAAACACTCTTTTATTGGATAAAAAAAGAAGAATGTGTTACCCACAGAGTGTTTGAAAAAAAAAATTTAGTTTGAGAAGCAGAAGAAGAAAATAATCTTATCTGCCCCTTCTCAAACTAATTTTTTTTTCAAACACTCGATTCAAACAACTAATTTTACATTTGTCTTTTATTGGATAAAATAAAGTAGTTAATATGCCTGTGGTTAACACATTCTTCTTTTTATATCCAATAAAAGAGTGTTTGAAAAAAAATATAGTTTGAGAAGGGGCAGATAAGATTATTTTCTTCGTCTGATTCCTTTCATTTAATGCATAGTTTTATTTCTTTCTGTTTTGTAAATAGTTTTCTTGTGCTTTTTTAATCTGGAATGAATTTTTTAAAAAAAAACATTGTACCATGCGGGACTTGAATCCATGAGCTTGCGGACTGAAGGCAAACGCTATATCCATTGACCTATCCAGACACATTAGTTTGGGTTGGTCAACTTCTTATTTAAAACGAACCGCCCCCCATAAAATTCTGGCTACGCCCATGTTTTAGTTACTTTTCATTAAATCTGTTGACTGCCTATAGAATCTTGACATCTTCCGGGTCAGAGGTGAACTGGACGCTAACTCTGTGGCTAGCTGGTTGTGCTGGGTTGGATAAATCCGCAGAGAACCCCGCTGTTTCAAGCCAAATTAACGCGGCCGGAGGATTTTATTGTGTGTTTTGTGTCCACCACTCGACGGTGAGTCGTTAGTTTTATGTATTTGGGTTACTTTTATGTATAAATGCGGTGGCGACACACCCGTGTATTTGAGATTTTAAAAGTGGTCTTAGGGATTAAAAGATCATTCTCTTTTTTGTTAATTTCGTGGCCGAATAGAATATATGTACGTAAAGTATTAAATAAATCCTTTGATTTTTGTAATTTCATCCTTTTAGGATCATTTTAGTTACTTTTCAGTTGGCAGTGTAGTGCAAATATTGCATAACGCTGCCGGCTACCAATTGTCGAATATAAATAGCGGATTAGATTAGCTTCCCCTAATTTTCATAAGACATTTGTGCTTTTGAAATTGTGAACCTAAAAAAATTAATAAGCGTTTTAGAAATTGTGGAACAAATTTTTTGATTAGCGTTGCCCACCACTGATGAAACGTTACTTTTGTATTGTGCTAAGTACAATAATAAGATGTGGCAAATTAAAGTGACAAACAACAAAAACACAGCTGTACACTGCATGCCATGCAGCTAAACACAGGTTTTTAATGTGTTCTGTGTTCAGAAGCATACACGTAAGCTGTGTGTGTGTGATTAAATACACGCAACAACATTTTACAACTGTTATTTTAGTACAAGTTTAGGCATTTACTTACTGAAGACGCGACTATCCGCCATTTTGAAATCTAAACTTGGGGAGGGGTGGGAGTTCACCACTAGAGGGGGCGTGAACACAGGACAACCCACAACCTCCTCCCCTGCTTGACTCTCGACACGCCCATTTTGAGGGAGATTTTTCAAACCGCTTCGGGGGAGGAGTTAACGTCTCAGCCTGTGTTCAGTGCCACTTTAAGTAATTTTGTTCATTGTAGTATAAAGTGTTACCACAACTAACTGTGCTTTTCTGACTTTTTTTACAAGTATTTATGCCATTTCAATTATCTTTATTAACATTTTGAAATTGTAAACTTTTCATAAAAAACTGAAGAAATGTTGCAGTTAATTTATCAGTGTTTCTTTGCAACCTCTACAGAAAAATAAATATAAATGGTATAAACACACAATAATCACTGTAAATTTATTTATTTGTTTTCCAGAGGGAGCTGCAGCAAGTTGCTCATTTGTGGAACTGCCATAGAATTCGTGCTACCAGGAATGCTGTTTCCCCAAGTGGACGACCATTGATTCTGTACAGCTTTCCCCACCTTTTGGGCACTGAAAACTACCTCAAGACTGTACAGTATCTCATCAACAAATACAAGCTTGTAGAGAGGAATGCCTACCGAGAGGCCCACATTCATGTGATGAAACTGTTTTAGACATTTGTTGCCTGGCAATGTCAGAAATCTATCTACACCCACCTAATACCCCAGAAGAAGCTTTACCTGTTTTTACGAGCCTACATCAGAACTCAACTGTAAGGAGTAGGCTATTGCTGCTGTAACACGGGTATTTTGTGTTACCTAGATGTGTAGCCTATCTACAGAACTTATAAGGCTATGGCATACTTTATGTTTGTCACATTTATGCCTTTTGTCTATTTTGAAATGATTCAAATTAACATTCCTCAGTGCACACAGAATATTTGACTCTAGGCCACACGTCTTGCCAAGCAGATATGAAAAACTGTAATAACTCACAAATTTTAACACATTATTTTGTTATATTTTTGTTTGTCTCCACAAAGACTTTAAATGTAAACCGGCCATTTCCGCTGCCCGAAATGCGTTTGGTCGGTACCCGGCATAAACCAACCTTTAGGGGTAAGGCTGAGACAGCGCAGTTCAGGTCCAACAACGTGTTTATTCTTCTTCACAGCCTGGAACACCACATCACATAAATGCACGGTTGCGCCCCTAGTGTTCACAGTCTTAACAACATGTATTGCTTTCACTACAATACACCACAAGGTCAATAATTCAAACATGGACATTTTTTGGAAGCACCTTTTTGAGTTCAAAGTTAACAAATGAATCCAGCGCTCAAGTGATAAGGTGTGAGGGGCTTACCCTATTACTTTGTAATCAACCCCTCAAAAAATGACAGAACAGAAAAACAAACTTGGAAATTAATTTGAATTAACTGTTACTAATTTACGTATTCATTCTGAAACGGAATACATCAAATCTGTGACATAATTACACAGCCAAAATAACAAAAACAAAAAAACAGCCCCAAAAAACAAGCAAGCAAAAAAAGACTGATGGGGCAGGCCAAGAAAATAGTATTGATCCCATCCACACGGAAATTTCAAGACATTTATATGTAAGATTTATTTTACTCATAAACTCAAATATGGAATTTGAAATGTGGAACATTGACATTTTGGAACAATTGTTTTAAGTTCAAAATGAACTGAATAATTCAATGATGTTACTCAGCTCTCAAGTGACAAGGAATGAGGGGCCAGCCCCATACCCTGTCAACACAGCAAGAATGCAAACTTCATAAGAACATTAAACCATCAATGTTTCAGGGGCTTTAGTAGATTAAACACATTCTGTTAAGTACACAAGTAGAAAATAATGAATTAAAAGGGATTAGAAAAATGCTCTTCATGGAACAACCTGGGGAATCAATTATTTTTACAAGACTGCATGTTTACTGTCATGCTGAAGGAAAATGACACTTGTTACTGAAAAAAAAACACACTCTGTATTATACTTGCAAAACTGTCTAACTAACCAAGTTTTAATATAATACATGAGACAAAAAATTGATCTTGTGTCGAGACAGATTTCCTAAACAAGATCAGAATGTGTAAGATTAATCCTGTTACCAAAACACACAAGATTATTTATCTTGTTAGCTTGGAAATTTGAGTCAAATTAATTGATTTAAACAATGTTATGTAAAATTGTCTTACACCATTGGCAGATATACTTTCACTTAATTTGAGTCAAATTTCCAGGCTTACAAAAATTATGTTACACATTCTGGTAACAAGACTATTAATCATTCAAATTATTTCTTGTTTAGTGCATTTGTCTCAAAACAAGATCAAAAAATTTGGGGGGGCTGAATATTTTATAACTTGGTTAGATGGACAGTTTTTTTCAGTGTTGATAAAAAACATAACATGTTGGAAAACATAACATTTGAGAATCACACTGTGTTGCCTTACTATGACATCATCTTACGAGATCAGGATTACAATACTTTTATTGCATTTCTTACCATACCAGGAACAATACTGTATGTGGAACATTTTCACATAAAACAATGTTAAACAAAAATACAGCATTGGAGACAGCAAAAATATGGATTTTCCTGAGGTTGCTGGATAACTTGTTAGACTGTTAAATGGCTATTAAATCTATTACTTGAAGAAGTCACTGACATAAAGAAACAAGGCCAAGTTTGACTCTGCATATTGGGTTTTCATTTCTGTCATTGAATATTTTGTAAAGTTAACCTCTTCTTCGTGTTTCAAATATTACTGACCTGAATACATCAATGGCTACAAGGAACCTGACTATGGTGTGTACCATAGTTTCTTACTATACAATATCCATAGTGTAGTAGTTACTTGTCAGTACATTTTCTATCTCAACTCTTAGCTCTGGATAGGACTTATATGTACATGGTAACTCCAAAACTGCTCCACAGGTGTGTGCAATTGGCCGACGTGCCAGTCCTTCCAAAGCTGTAAATATAACTTCATCTTTGGTGCCACAGATGACATCTGAGCCTGTCACAAATCGAAGCAACCTTCTGAGACCAAAGTCATCTAATCCTCAAATGTATTGCTGCAGAAATCTGAGGGCTTGTCTCTCAGCAGGAGTCACTGGAGTTGCTTCAATCAGCTTCAGAACCTTTCTGCAAGTTTTTTTTTCTTCATACAAGACCTGTATTGTTGCCATTGTGGTTATGGCTGTTCTCAGTGGTTGTCCAGAGACTGCTGACATGTAATCAAGAGCATATTTAGGTTCTTGAATGATTTGTTTGTGTGCTACTTGAAGGAGGACTGCTTTAAGGTTCTCTCGTGATGGAACAATTTTCACTCCCAGTCGATCCAGTAGATCTATTAACTCATCCTGGGTATCACTGTCAATGTCTTCCTGTAAAGAAGTTGCTATGAGATCTCTCTCACACTGACTAAGATACATCAGGAAAGATTCAAAGAGTATATCATTACACACAGCATGTTCTCCAAATATCAGTCCTGTGGTAAATGCTGGAGCAAGGCGCAATGGAAAGTATCCTTGGTCCAAAAATCATTTGGCCAATATTCTTCCCACAGCCTTCCATTATTCCTCCTGCTATTTTGGTGAGAGGGACGGAACTCTCATGTCTGCCCCTTCTGCTACACAATCCAGAAATTCATTCCAAAAAGCAGCATAAACATCCCTGGCCACACCATCTGCATCAGTGCCCTTTTCATTAATAAAGCTGTACTTTAAGGGGTATTTCAGAATTCTTTCATCTTTGAACTGACAAATCATTTCCTCTAACAAATTTACTCTATGGAGTTGGATACCTACTGTAAGTAGCTGATAGTCTGCATCAAAACGTGAAAAATCTGTATGTTCAACATGGTTCTCTGAGGCAGGAGTGGATGTGGAAGGGGCTATGCTGATTCTTTCCTTTGCTTGAGGGAAAAATGGAACAGTGTCATCCAACTTGGTCTCTGAGAGCAGGCCATAGTGTGCATTATTGTTTGAAAGGACAGTGTGGTCAACATAAACTCCTTGAACAGGTGTGGATGTAGAAACAGCAACATCAATGACGTCCTCTATGGAAATGAAAACTGGAACAGTGTCATCTAGTTGGCTTGCAGATGGTACAGCTACCAGGCCACCTATGAACACCTCTGAATCATTCGACAGTGAGGTAAGATCAACTATGTCAAAAATAGCTGAATGGGAACTGGAACTACCATGGTTGTATGCAGCTGTTGTAGATGGTTCTGCTTGTGATTTATTCACACTAACTGGCTTTTCCTGCTGCTGATCAGAAATATCTGTTGGGTGATGCTCTTCTACAGTGGCACCATATGTCCATGTTGCTGTCAACTTCTGCATCAGTCATGTCTACCCGACTTGTGTTTAGGTAAAACCGTAATATCCCAAATTTTGACAGTGCGTATAAGTCACCAACTGTAGTGCTTTCTTCAAGTTCTGATTCCTTAAAATCAAATATATTGTGAATAAAGTCCTCCCATTTTCCCTTTGTTGACTTACCATGTGGGAAGAAGAGGTCTTTTGCATGAGACAAAAGGTCTTTTTTGGTGGATGACTTTGATACAATAAGAATCCTTGTGCCCCCACCAGAACGCTTTCTGACTTGTTATCCTTCATGTATCCACCCCAACTCTATTTTTTGTTCAGCTTTTATAGCATGTTTAGGTTGTTTAAACCTTGCTTTTTTTTCAGGCCAGGGTTCCTGATCTGAATCCTCACCCTTGCTTGCTGTAGCGTCCTCATTTTCTTTCGAAGCTTTTCAAGAAGAGTCATCCTTGAGTATTTGTCTTTGTTTTGTTTTTGCTTGTCCAGACAATACCGTCTCGTGGCAATCCTGTCCTCGTACACGGGTATACAGCATGCAAGGCAGGCATCCTCTATTTCTCCAATAACTGATGTATCAGTCTATGAAGAAACATAAAAAATTAGCACAGCTAGCATTGAAAGAACATGCAAACTTCTACAGCTGTACATATATTGTTATATACAAGTTGGGAGAAGGAAGGGGGTGCATTGGCACTGCAGGTCTGAATGCTAAATTCACCTTTTTTGGTAAATGTGTATATTTTTTGCCTCGTTCACATTACCTTTCTATTTCAGTCTCCACTGTAAAATGTTAATAGTTCTGATGCAATTTGCATGTCAAGTAGAAGAGCTGACATCCTTTGGGCAGCCTTGTTAATTGTTCTGATATACCTTAATAAATCATTGATTGCTTGGATTAAAAAAAAGTCAAATATATAATATAGGGGACAAACACAGTGATCTTGATAAATATTGAGTTAAGATTTATTTCATTTTTTTGGTGCCCAAATTTATGCACCTGCCTAATTTTGTTTATCCAGTTATTGTACACTTTCTGTAAACCATATAAACTTCTTTTCACTTCTCAATATCACTGTTTGTCCCCTATATGATATATTTAACTGTTTTTTTTAACCAATCAATGCTTTATAAAGGTAAATCAGGACAATTAACAAGGCTGCCCAAACTTTTGCACCCCACTGTAAGAGTTGGATGTAATGCAACCTGAGCATTCATGCTGATGTAAAGGGGTTAAAGGGGGGGTCAGTTTAATACTGACCTCCTTTTTACCTTAATTTACTTATTCAGATTGAATAGTAATTTCACGGATTCTCTTCTTTTTCAGTTTATTCAATATTTCTGTGATCTTTGTGATGGATAAATAAACAGAGCCATTAAGTGACAATGGACACGTTAACTTAGTTTGATATGTCAAAGAGACACTATCATTTATTTAAAATAAATCAACTAAATTAACACCATTACACTTGATTGACATGATTTCACTTTCTTTCAATTCAAATACGTCAGCACACTTAAATTTAACACAACAGACATAAATATTAGATGTTACACATATTTAGTCTGAGGGGCATTTCAGCTTAAAATATAGTTTCCAGCTTAGGTTGAGAGGGAAAAGAAATAGGAGGAAAGATTTAAGAAGAAAATTATCCTGAGCATGAGACCAGAGTGACACTTTTCATCCGACTTCTGCTAAAATCCAGGTACGTTTTGTAAACAGCTCCTTTACCTTTTGACGACCGCCCGGTAAGAGGGAAGACACCAGCCTTCAGATGCACAGAGTCCTTTAGTCCCAGCACGTCCAAAACTGGTTTTAGTTTACGTTTCAACGTCTCCTGGCTTCCGCGTTGGTCATCAGAGAATATGTCAGCTTCAGGCCTCTGACTTCAAGATAAACTTATTCCAGGAGGGAATAAACAAAGTTTTTGAGCTCGGCTTGTTCGAAGTAGACTCATAACAGCCTGTTATCAGTCCTTAGCTGAAGACGCCGGTCGTTAGCTCTTGACCACACGTGTCCAGCTCTTGGGAAAGTTCACATCTCTTTGGAAGTTCCCAGCAACTCTGAAGCGTTCTCGCACAGTTTAGAACTTAAAGAGCAGGCACAAAGAGAGGAGTTCACTTGTCTTATCAGAACCCAAGGTTACAGCAGCAGAGGGAAATTGTTTAGGAAAAGACAGAGCAGCTGGAGCCTTGTTCATGAAAAACAACGGATTAAACTGTCTTCTTATTTCTAAACAAAACAGTCGGGTCTCTGTGACCCGCAATTTCACCTTTAACATAGCAGTGAACACAGTTTAACTCTCACAGAATAACACAGCTTAAAAGCACACATCATGAAAATGACAAAAGTTATTCTTTTGATCACATTAGAATAAAATCAAAGATAGAAATAGTCTCTTTTGGTGACTATATTTATCAGATTATAGCTAAATGAATGATTTTGTAGTAAATGTCTTGCTTTACTGAGTGGTCAGTAAAGGTCATCACTGGACAGTTCAAAAGTACACAGGTGTCTTAAAAGTGGACAAGGTCATGTCCACTACACTGAGGTAGAACTGAACACTGGCTGCATATCGGAATCAGTACCACCAATGGAAGTGGCTCAAATCAGATTTTTGCTTGGGTGAAAAAGGAATTAGACTGCAATGAAAAAGTGTGATTTGGGTCACATTTACCAGGCTTGTTGGACGCTGGATTACACAAGTCTGTCAACTAATAAATTGATTAATTTATATAACTACTGTATATTATTACACGTATATGTAGTTATGAGGGGCATGGGCCAAAAAGGAGGATTGTCTAAGATATTTAGCCATGAAATATTCAGTTTGAAATGTTTATAAGATGTTAAGTTAAATGTTAAAAATTTGCACTTGCAGTTTTTATTTTCTTACATTGTATTTAACTTAACATTTTATAGTTTAAATGTCAGCTCATAGAAGAACTTTAAACAGCTTTTCAGTAAGTTGTTGTACAATTCTGGTTCAAATAAAGAACTTTATTTTATTATTATCGTTGTTATTTTTTAGATACATACAATTTGGGCTCACCTACCTTTTCACCAGTAAAAAACTTGATCTACAGGCTATTAATTCACAGTTTTGTAGAACCCTATGCCCATAGGTAAAAAGTTGTTAGATTTCAAATAATACACTTTACATACTCTTTAAGGAAATGGTATCTAAATCCATGTCATGAAAGTGGAATTACCTTGTCTTCTTGCATTTGGTCGATTTTCTCCTCAGCAACACCGCGCTTTCTGAGAAATTAAAGTGCTGGTAATGGTGTGCTACCCTTAAGTAATTTCTCCGAATAAATGAATTCATAGGAAATGGCCATAGCCATGAAATATTCAGTTTGAAATGTTTATAAGATGTTAAGTTAAATGTTAAAAATTTGCACTTGCAGTTTTTATTTTCTTACATTGTATTTAACTTAACATTTTATAGTTTAAATGTCAGCTCATAGAAGAACTTTAAACAGCTTTTCAGTAAGTTGTTGTACAATTCTGGTTCAAATAAAGAACTTCAAAAAGAACAAATCATCACATTTCTCTGCCATTTCTTTCCTGCACTGACCAAACAATTGAGAGGTATCAAATACAGTACAAAGGTTAGGTGAAGAAGTTGCTAAAAATAGAGTTTACACATAAGGTCATAAAAAACCCGTCCTTATTGCCGTCATTTTAATGTTTGCATGATCACAACACAACATTAACTTCCCATTAGCGGAGCACCTTAAATGTTTCTTGTAAAAACAAAAATAATAGAGGAAATGTATTGGCATTTAGGGTACAGTGGCCTAGTAGCTGAATATAGACACATGAAAACTTTACAAGCTACACCAAACATGTGCTCAGTGCTACTGAGTTTGGCAAGGAGTAGTACCGATGTAGGTATTCACAAGCTGTCAGCTAGCTACACGCTAACCGAGCAAATTAGCTAACATTACAGATACAGACAAATAAGATTTAGATTACAAAAAGCAAAAGTTAGCAAGTAAGTATGCAAGGCTACTTGCACTAAGTTTCTGTAAATCATGTCAGTAACACTTACCGTTGTTACACCGTAATCTTCGTCGGTATGTCAAATCAAACAAGTAGCGTTCAAATGAACAAGACCGGAAATACTGATTCTAACCTTCAAAATAAAGGAGTTGTGTCAATATCGCTTTATTTTGTAAAAGGTAAAGCGGTGTTTTCTTTCAATCTGACTCGCTTGTTTGCAGGTTACCACAGCAAGAAAGCACATTAGTAAAATCGTTATTTACGAGCCTTCTTTAATGTTCTAGCAGCAAATGTCCATTAGTTTATAGCCTTTATTTTGGAAGTAGCTAGCTGTACCTTCCTGTTGCTGTGCATTGATTCTTCAACAGAACCTTTCGGAGATCCTGATCTCAAAATTACAAGATCAGTCCTGATCTCGTAATTATGAGATCAGGATCTCATAATTACGATCTTATGTCATAATTATGAGATAGTATCTCATAATTATGAGATAAGATGTCATAATTATGAGATCAGGATCTCATAATTATGAGACAATGAGTCAATTTTTTATTTATTTGGTGAATGCACTGCTCTTCCGTTTAATTTTAATAACATAGTGATGTATATTTTCTCTTTTTACTCTTTTCAGAATTATTTATTTAAACCTATGAATTCATTTATTCGGAGAAATTACTTAAGGGTAGCACACTAACCATTACCAGCACATTCCTAACACTAAAGCCTCGGATATAGTCGCGCTTTGGTCCGCAAGCTGGAGCGCACGTGCTGCGCGCGCACTGTGCATGCGTTTATAGTGTGGCACGGCAGCGCTTGGCAAAGTGCTGTTCTTTTACTGACCAGCAGGTGGCAGTACCCTCTAAAACCTGTGCATATGTTGCAAGAAAGGGTGTAGAAGAAGAAATCTACCGTAGAAGAAGAACTGTTTGACGTCACACAACAAAAACAAATAGCTTTCTGCTCGCGTGCTGAACTGTTGTCTTTATTTGCGGTTTTAATGCATGGAGTCAGCGGAGGAGAAAGCGATCACGTGAGTTTTGGCGAAAAAACAAAAGAAAAGTCCGACTCCAGATCAGGAATGAAGGAGAATTTAATACATTTTGTGTCACAAAACATTCCTCCATGCGTCGCGACGCCGTTTCCACGACCACAGCGGCGCAGACAGCTGCAGAATCTGGCGTGAAGGCTGTCGGTGAGGTCCACACCCGACCTGTCAATCAATTCGGCGCGCGCGCTAGGCTTGCGGAGCTTCAAAATCTGGGAGGTGCACGACCACGCGCGAAACCAACGCGCTGGCCAAAGCGCGGGGGCGGGGACTTCGCAATTGCGTCACTTTGGCCGCGCGCCCTATGCGACGCGTCAACTATATCCTAGGCTTAAAGCTAACCATTACCAGTACATACCTAACAGTAAATCTAACCCATCCTCAATTCACACTTTAGTCCTAACCCTAATCCCTAACGCATCAACGACACTTGAACCTTATGGGACCCAGGCTTTGGGTCGCATAAGGAGCAGGTGGTCCTCACAGTGTAGTATGTGTTGGAAAAATGGGCCTTAAAACAAATATAAAGACACACACACACACACAACACACACACACACACACGCACAACATTATCAGTTGGTAAAGTATTATTTGACTTGCAATCTGTTTGCAAAGAAAATTAATGTATTTGGGAAAAGAAACAACACAGACAGCAAGAAGACAGGAGCAGACACTTTTCAGGTTGAGAGATTCACTTGATCTACTTCTGAAGAGCTGAACCAGGAGGTGGTGTGAGAACCCACTCAGACAGGTGTATCAGAACTACCATCTAGTGGGAAAATTGCAGTATTACATCTTCATGCAGGATTGGAAAGATCATGCGAATCCTCCTCACACACTGATGGACAATTAAAGGTAGTTAATTGAACAAAACGCATATGCTGTCAAACTATACAGAACATATACAGACTTTAAAAGGCACATGCTTTATACTGGTATCATGCTACATTTATTTCCTGAGTAGATTATCATATATTACATGCTTCTGGTCATCTTTGCTTTTATCCCCTCTTCTGCAAAAACACTGAAATCCTGGCAGAGGGAAAAATAAAGTTATTTTGTTCCAATATTGTACTCTATTAAAAAATTGATATACTAATAAAACCTATACTAAGTTTCGATTTGTAAAATCCTATTAAACTAAATATTTTAATACTAACCTTATGCACACACACACACACACGCGCGCGCAGGCACCCCCCCACACACACACACACCTAAATAGCTCCAGCCCTTGAGTTAGTCGCCAATGATGCTAAACACTGAATGACAACAAACCAGGGCAGACCAGATGAAGCCTAGGCTGAGTTTGAGCTAGCCAAGTAAAATAAAGGAAAACAACAAAAAATAAGAAAGATTCCTTGCTGGCCTGAAGCGACAGATCTGTGAACAATGAATGAGATTATTAGTATTAAAAACAGAATGTGTATTAGAAAACATAGTCTGCTGAGTCACACTACCTCAGAAGGAGAGGTGACGGTCACATAATCAGTAGCAGGCGGTGCATCTTGTCTGTCACGTTGTGCATGTAAAACTGAATACTGTAGATCCCCTGAAATTCACAGGGGTTCTGCTCTTGGAGCACCCACGAGTTGTAAAAAACTGCAAATTTGGGATGTAGTTAAAAAAGCATTTGAATTGTATATTACCAAGTGCAAGTGGTTATGTCCATCTCCAAGTGGGAGTGGTGGTGCAGAGGTTAGAGAAGGTGGGCCTGTGATTAGAAGATCGCCGGTTCAACTCCCGGTACCGACAACATAAAAAATGTGGGATAGGTGAAGCACCACACCTGCCCCCACCCTCATTTGCCCCATTCTGGACCCTTGAGCAAGGCCCTTAACCCTCACCATCTGCTCCTCTGGGTGCCCTAAATAGCAGCTCTCTGCTCCACACAGAGAGCTGTGGTAGCCCAGTGATCTGTGGTTGCATTAGGAAGGGCATCTGTTGTAAAAAAAAATAATTGCCACGTCTTCGTGTGACATAGTTTCGCTGTAGTGACCCTTGAAGCAGGGAGCAGCCAAATGAAGAAGAAAAATCACCAAGTGCATTTGAACAGACAAGAAGTTTGCTTCGGGTCCTGGAGCTACACTAACACTTTAAATTAGATGTGTTTTTTTTTTAATCTTGACTGAATCCTAGCCCAGGTCCTTTCTGGGTCGAGTTTGTATGTTCTCTCCATGTATGCGTGGGTTTTCTCCGGGTATTCCGGTCTCCTCCCACGGACCAAAAGCATTCATGTTAGGCTGATTGGTAACTCTAAATTGTCCCTAGGTGTGAGTGAGTGAGAGAGTGAATGACTGTTTGTCGCGTTTGTCTCTATGTGACTGGAGACCTGTTCAGGGTGTCCCCTGCCTCTCACACAGTGACTGCTGGATATGGACACCAGTGACCCCCATGACCGGAAAAGGAAGAAGAGGGTAAAAGAAAATGGATCGATGGATGATCACATCCTCAGAAATATATTTGTCTGCTCCACACACAGGATCTGTTGGAGAGGGTTAGTTGTGCACTCAACGTCAGCGCCTCGAGGTATCTTCACCCCGACCAGGATGAATCAAATGAACTCACAGAGGAGAAAAAGGCCTTACAGGTCTGAGAACAGTGTTACATTATCACTGTCACATCAGGACACCAGCCATCGTTTATCTAAAAACGATGCCTCCACCTTTTGCTTTGTTGGACTGATCTGTGACAAGGCCCACTTTAGGACCCAGCTTGCTCCATGACCAGTTCCAGTCTGGAGGCCTTGAAGTCCGATATCTGCTGCATAAAGTCTGGTACCAGCTCACACAGCACAGAACATATGAAGATGAAAATTTGCTGTTTCTCCCATAATAATGATTGCACAGCAAAGCAGAGGATTTATAGCTCCTTGGGTAAACAATTTTAAAGTGTTACAAAGGAAAAAAATTATGAATGCATTTCTATTGGATACGTTTTCTGGAAACTTTATTTTGTTGAGAATCCTGGCAGGCCCAGAAGTGGAAATTTGAATAACACTCCTAGTTTTATAGGAGACTACATTTATGACACAGACATCAGATGGAGAGATGATGTCATCATCTGATCACATTTACCAGCCAGGAACTGATCACTAAGATGGGCCCAGTGTATTCCTATGGTGGCCATTCTGTGTTAAACAAATATATCTGATTCTTCCTTATACAGCTGCAGCCAGCCTGAATGAAATGTAGCTAAACATTCTGGAAGCTATCAGTTTCAGCCAATGAGAGGAGACCTTTTGAATCACTCTGCTTTTGTGTGTTTAAAGTGTAACTTTTCCTTTTTTTCATACCCAAAGGAAGGAGGTGTCTGTAATGGTGTAGTCACACCGAACAGCTTTTCAACCTCCAAAAAGCTCTTCACGCACGCAAGTGGACGCACTTGTGAATGCAGCGTGTGCAGACCTGAATGCCAGAACGCGAAACAGCTGCTGGGTGTGTGGGAGGAGCTTACCGGTATACAGAGTCCTGCGCACAGAGTCCTGGGCACTCCGCCAGGCGAGGAGCTTTTTATTTCCGTCTCTGTAGCAGACTTGACTGGTCGTGAAGGAATTGTCGCGAACACACAGCTACAATGAGTTTCTCTTCCATAGTACACGACTCGCGGGTCTTTTCTGTGTCCAACAATACGTCACATAGTGCGCGCGCACCCTCGTTTCCGCGTCACATAGGGACTCTCCCCGTCTCTTCTCCTCCCTCTCTTCTCCACGACTCTCCCTGATTGGTTGACACACCAACCAATCAGGTAGAGTTGAGCGGCGTTTGAAAGTTTGAACCGCGAAATCTTCAGCATGTTGAATGCGCGGTTTGGAGGCTGAAGCCGGTTCACGTGCACGAAAAACGCTTCCCAGCACGCTCAACACGCACGCGACCTGACGCCAGACTCCAAGACGTGGCTGGAAGCGCGTCCACCATTGACTTTACATGTAAACTGGATGCGCCTGCTGCCAAAACGCTGTTCGGTGTGACTACACCATAACCCTATTCTTTTATTATTTCTATTTTTCTTCAACTGCTACCTTTCATTTTATGTTTTATATATTTTTTCTAATTACATATATGTTAATTGTTATGTATTTCATTGTTATAAAATGAATAAAACAAATAAATAAAATAAATAAATAATAATTATTAACCTTTCTTTAACCATCCATCCATTATCTTTACCCGCTTCTTCCATTTTTGGGTCACGGGGGTCGCCGGTGCCCATGTCCAGCAATCACTGTGTGAGGGGCGGTGTACAATTTAGAGTCACCAATCAGCCTAGCATGCAAGTTTTTGGTCTGTGGGAGGAAACCGGAGTACCCGGAGAAAACCCACGCAACCACGAGAAGAACATGCAAACTCCATACAGAAAGACTCCAGGTCCAAACAGAGATTGAACCCGGCACCTTCTTGCTGTGAGGCAACAGTATTAACCACTGAGTGATGCATGGTCCAGAGGGAAGCCAGATAAACTAAATAAATTACAATAACAGAGTTTCAGATGCTGACACAGTAAAGAGGGTTAGGAAAGAAGGCACAAAAGACACGTGAGCTAAAAAAATAA
>JBBPBX010004828.1:48688-66946 GCA_038048925.1 Garcialebias charrua
TTTCCACAGCCACCTCTTCCGGCTCTTCTCAGAGAGCTTTACTTTGCAGCTCAGCTCCCTCTTCACCACAGCGGACCAGCACAGAGTCCGCAATACTGTAGATGCTGTACCAATCTGTCTGTCAATCTTACACTCCATTCTTCCATCACTTGTGAACAAAACCCAAAGATACTTTAAATCCTCCACTTGGGAAAGAACCTCACCTTCGACCTGAAGCTAGCAATCCACCCCTTTCCGACAGAGGACCATGGCCTCAGATTTGGAGGTAATTCTCATCACAGCCATTTCACACTCGGTTGCGAACCCCTCCAGTGAGAGCTGAAGGTCACTGCACGAGAGGCGGTCCTAGCCTATTTGGCGCCCTGGGCGAGCAACCCCAACGCCCCCCCCCGGCCGCTAGATTGCCAGTGGCGGTCCTCTCTCAGAAAATTTTGAATAAAATAGATGCCATTTCCTGCATTTTGGTGATTCTGGTGTATTTTAATGGGTTGTTCAACATCTAGTTTTACCTACATATATAATCTATTCAATAACTATTTTAGAGTTAATGGCAGAACAAGAAGTAGCCTGAGACAAACATGTAGCATTAACACATTATGAACATTACTCAAAAATTGTTTCCATAAGAACATTATCAAATATTTTATGTGAACGGTAAGATACTAGCAATAACAGCATTGTGAGAGGTGGACAGTTGAACACGGAGGCCTCCACCTCTGTTTAATGATGGACGGTTTCTTTTCACAAAGATGGCCTCCTTTACTCCTCTCTCAAACCATCGTTCCTCTCTATCAAGGAGGAAAGATGACTGAGTTTGTCACAGCTCCTCAGACTGAAGAAGTCTTTTTGATACAAAGAAGAATCTGTCCAGAGGACTACATTTATTGAGCCTGCATCAGGACAATAATCTGTAAAGCTTTAGTACATTTTATACGGAAAACAAATGTTGATTTAACCAATTAATATATTTTCAATGGCAAAATATGCAGGTTTATTTCATATTTCTGTCATACTATTCCCTTTCATTGCTTTATGCATTTATTATCTTACTTTTAATGATAAAAATATAATGAGTCACTACTGTTGTTTAGAAAGTGTTTATCATTGCTTTATGCATTTATTATCTTACTTTTAATGATAAAAATATAATGAGTCCCTACTGTTGTTTAGAAAGTGTTTATATTACTAATGTTTGTTCACACACAGTTAGAACAGCTCACCTGTTCCTTCATACTGACAAGAACAATCCCCTCATCACTCCTGGCTCTAAATCACATTAAAAATTGTCATAACTCAACACAAATCTCCCCTTTTTACAAAGACTTTTGATCAATTCAGGCCAATTTCATTAAAGAGTTGAATCATCTGACATCTCAGGGCACTTTTCATATAGAGCAGGTCTTCACCAGACTCATATATTATTTAAATTATTTAACAGAATGTTATGTCACAATGCCACACACCACAAAATTAATTGACTTCATAATTAACTTGAACTGTGGTTTGCAGCAAAGTTCAACAGCATGTCTTACCTGTTTGATCTCAAGCTGCAGCTGCTGTTTGAGTGAAACAGTGTCAATCATGGTTGTACATTTAGCTGCGTCTGTTTTCCTTCTCTTCTCTGCACCACCCTTACTTTTCCCCCCTTCCATGATCTTTTCACTGACCGCACGTAGTGTCACCTCCGCGCACCTAACTAAAATGAAACTGAAAGTGGATGAGGTGCACGGTGCCCCAGCAGCTGCTGTGGTGATTAAACTGAGGACATGTGATTAAATGAAGGGTGGGGCGGCACAGGAGCAGTGCAGTAGTGGTGTTCTGTGTTGTGTTGTTAAAAACAAAAGTTGTAAAAGATTAAAAATAAATAAAAAATAATCGAGGCGCAGTGTCTCTCCTTCTTCTTCTGCTTTGCCGCCCCTTGCTGGACGCCGCCTTGGGCAATCGCCCGTATTGCCCATATGGAGGACCGCCTCGACCTGCTCGCTGAGAGGCAGCAGCTCTACCAGTTGCGTCACCATGCTGCCCCTTTTAATTTGTTTGAGAAAAAAAATCTGTATGCCTCTTTTATGACTGTAGCCCTGTTTCCATCCATTTTCATTTCGAATTTAGAGCTACCTCGCAAATATGTAAATACAAATTAATGCAGATCAGAAGTGTTTCCATCTACTGGCTTGAAGCGCTTCTTCCAAGCCGCGCACAGCGTCATTACGTCAGACGTCAGCGTCATTACGTCAGACGTCAGCACTGCGCATGTCTACAGTAAACCAGAGAGTAAACAGGAAGTAGCGGTTGACAACAGAACCCGGCCACACATCTCGTCAAAATGGAGAGAATATTTCAGGTACGTGTTGCTATCGGGCGAGTTGTATTTATTCTGTCATGCCAACTAGTTTTAGCGAGTTACATGCTGTTCGGAGCGGAAACAGCTGATCAGTCACGTGACGTGAATGTGCGCTACGGCAGCACGAGTCGGCAAATGTGTTTCCATCTGTCGTTTTGCGCAGCTGCTCGGTTTCGCAGCTCCCAAAAACCACCTCAAGCGAGCGTATAAACTTTTTGGCGAATTTCAGGAAGTAACTTCGTATTTTGCCGTTTCCATTAAGCTTTTCTGCTGCGATACTTCAAAATGCGCACCTAGAAACCTTGATGGAAACACGGCTTGTGTTGTTGTCACTGTTGTCCATTGTTGTCATCATTCTTTGTTTGTAGCCAGGTCTCTCTTGTAAATGAGTCTTTGAGGCTCAATGGGATTAACCTACCTAAATAAAGGTTGAATGAATGAAAACTGTTTCTTTTTACATTTTATATTTTATCTATTGTTGTATGTAACTGGGGCCCTGTGTACACAGTTTCATTCCACCTCATGTACCACATGTGATGCGAATGAAAACAAAGAAAATTGACCTTGATATACATATGTACGTACACACGCACGTACACACACACACCCATGTGTACACACACACACACATACTGTATATATAAATATATAGATATATAGATATATAGATATATATACCATATTTTCTGGTGTATAGGTCGCACCGGTGTATAGGTCGCACCATCCAATTATCACCAATAGATTGGAAAAATCCCTAGATAGGTCGCACCGGTGTATAGGTCGCACCTATGTTTAGCTCTGCTGCAAATGTCTGTCACAGGAGCGCACAGCAAGGCTTTTAAGAAGATTAACACTTAAAAACAATTATTTGTTTGATAAAATTATAGCAAATGTGTCTGAGCTGAACTTTTCCTTAATAAATGAACGTAATTGTGAAATGAGCTGGATTAAAAAATTTATTTAGCCAAAAGTGATAAAAAGCCATATACTGTATAGGTCGCACCTGTGTATAGGTCGCAGGCCTTGAAAAAACCATAAAAAGGTACGGCCTATACATCGGAAAATACGGTAGATAGATAGATAGATAGATAGATAGATAGATAGATAGATAGATAGATAGATAGATAGATAGATAGATAGATAGATAGATAGATAGATAGATAGATAGATAGATAGATAGATAGATAGATAGATAGATAGATAGATAGATAGATAGATAGATAGATAGATAGATAGATAGATAGATAGATAGATAGATAGATAGATAGATAGATAGATAGATAGATAGATAGATAGATAGATAGATAGATAGATAGATAGATAGATAGATAGATAGATAGATAGATAGATAGATAGATAGATAGATAGATAGATAGATAGATAGATAGATAGATAGATAGATAGATAGATAAACTGTATATCTTCTTCTTCTTTCGGCTTTTCCCTCTTCACGGGTCACCACAGCGAGTCATCCTCCTCCACCTCACTCTGTCCTCTGCATCCTGTGTCCTCATTCCAACTACCTTCATGTCCTCTCTAACTGCATCCATATATCTCCTCTTTGGCCTTCCTCTGTGTCTTTTTCCTGGCATCTGCATTTCTAACACCCCTCTACCAATATGCCCACTGTCTGGCCTCTCTAACTTTATCTCCCAGTTGTTCAACATCTGAGTCCAGCTACAGACAGGAGGTGGAACACCTGGAGAGCTGGTGCAAAGAGAACAACCTTCACATGAATGTGAAGAAGACAAAGGAGATGATTGTGGACTTCAGAAGTGAAGCAAACATGAGGGTAACCATCATATTGTGTCTTTAAACACGTACGGTGCCACCCAGATGTAAAGGATATTAGGAGGAGGTCAATATTAATACTGACCTCTTTACCTTAATTAATTTACTTATTCAGATTGAATAGTAATTTCACGGATTCTTTTCTTTTTCAGTTTACCCAATATTTCTATGATCTTTATGATGGATAAATAAATAAAGCCATTAAGTGACAGAGACGTTAACTTAGTTTGGTATGTCAAAGACACTACCATTTATTTAAAATAAATCAACTAAATTAACACCATTACACTTGATTGACATGATTTCACTTTCTTGCAATTTAATACGTCGGCACATTTAAATTGTAACAACAGACATAAATACAGGATGTCATTATACTTAGTCTGTGGCTCTTTAGCTTAAATATAGTTACCAGATAGATTGAGAGGGATAAGGAAATGGGTGGAGAGATGGAGAGATGGTTTAAAGGAAATTGTCTTGAGCATGTTACCAGAAATGACACTTTCCATCCGACTTCTGCTAAATTCCAGGTACGTTTGTAAACAGCTCTTTACCTTTTGACGACAGCCCGGTAAGAGAAGACCTTGTAGCTTTTCAGATGCACGGGTTCCTTGCGGGGGCCAGTACATCTGAGCTGGTTATTACGTTTACCTTCCAACGTCTCCTGGTTTCGCGTTGGTCATCAGAAAATGCGTCAGCTCCTGGTTTCTGGCTCAAGATAACTTATTCCAGAAAGGAATAAACAAAGTTCTGAGCTTGTACACTCGGTTCGAAGTGGACTCATAACAACATGTTATTAGTCCTTAACTGAATGACGTGTCCTTAGCGTGTGACTGACATCCATCCAGCTCTTTGGGAAAGTTCACATCTCTCCTTCCTCACAGGAACTAACTGTTTCAGCAAAACTTAGAACCCTTAGTAGAAGCTTTGAGATGAGAGAGACTTGTCTCTTCCCCATTGGTCCAAAAAGAACCAGTCGAGCAGTTCACTTGTTATCACGATTCAAGGTGAAATTCAGAGCGGAGTGAAAATGTTTAGGAAAAGTCAGAGTACTGGAGTCATTCTCATGAAAACAACGGATTAACTGTCTTCTGCCTTTCTAAACAAAACGGCCGGGTCTCTCTGACCCGAGTCTTCAACTTTCACACAGCAGTGGACACAGTGATGTTTCACATTACAGAATAACAGCATAAAAGCACACATCATGAAAATGACAAAATGTTGTTCTTTTGATTACATTAGAATAAAATTAAAGAAGCCAATAGGTCTCTTTTGGTGACTATGTTCTCAGATTACAACTAATGGAATAATTTGTAGTAAATGTCTTGCTTTACTGAGAGGTCAGTAAAGGTCATCTCTGGAACAGTTCAAAAATACAAAGGTGTATCAGAGCGGGCACGGTCATGCCCACTACATCTCCCCCCTTTTGGAAGTCATCGCCAGTCCTTGGGGATGAGGTCCAACACGAAAGGATACCTTGAACTGTTTCTGATCTTGAAGTAATCCAGTAAGTGGAAGAAGAAAAATCAAAAATTATAATCCCATAAAGTTTTTGGAAATTCCATACTGTTCGTAGGTAATCCCATTGCGGTAAGCTTTTAATCCTTTGGAAAACAAAGTCTTATAATCCACAGCGGTAAATCCACAGCAGTAATTCCACAACGATTAGTTTTGTTGATTGATCAGCAACAATTGTTTTTATAATCAGCATGTAGAAGGGATCCCTCGATTGAAGCAGAGGAGGCGACCCTTGGATGAAGGTTGAAGACCAAGCGTTGGAGCTGCAGGTCCCCACATCGAAGGTTGTTGGCTGGTTGGCTTCCAGTCAGTGCCACTCTGGTTCTATGTGTCATGCAATTATGTGGTTTTTAGGTGGGCTTATGATTGGGATTTTACATTAGGCCCTACCTATATGCACCTGGTGTGTAAGCTATCATGATTTAGATCAGCTACAATTACCAATTAAGGGGTGGATCAATTCTGTAAAATTAGATATAGGGATCTATACCTATAAAATTTTGGAGGGCTTCTGTAACGAAGGCCTCTAATTCCAAACTATTCCTCCATTCATTACTTAGTTTAGGTTAAACTAAAATAAAAAATGAAATATAGTTTGATCTAAATGTCTGTTGTCTTTTAGACGAACGACGTAGGATTTGGTATTCCTAATAAATTTTGAAGTCTATGGCGAGACTCATCAAAATGAATAGATAATCTAGAATAGAAACGATCGAATCGGTTCAATTTAGAAATTGTGAGACCAGTGTAGTTTATGGTACCTTGAGTAGCTTTAAACTACATTGACTCTTCGACGATTGAGATTTAACAAAACGAACTGCATGTTGGCATAGTTAAATCCATATCATTCATTAACCAATGTTAATACAAAACCTTTTTGGCTGGGAGTGTTCAGAACCAAACAATATCTCAACTAATGACAACAGTAATGACTAAACAACAAGGAAACAACGTTTCACTGCTTCGACACACTCTTGTCGTCAGATTCCAAAGTGCAACACACAAGAAAAACAGGTCTCAACTTTATGACCGAGGTCAAATTAAATCTCGTGGATTTAAACGGTTGTTAAGGTTAGTTTTTTGTTGTGGGTTTTAGACTTAGCGTTTCTAAGTTCAAGTTGGACAATGCGACTTATAGGGTGGGAAATATGGTAGTTTAAACCTGATTAGTTTATTTACTAACTTGTGTTTGGACGACCTTATTATCCCATGAAGTCGGTGAGTTTGTGAGATCTTTGTCTTTTGTGGAGTCATTGAACGCCTTGTAAGGTTTGATCTGATTTCGATGTACCCATTTAGCAATTGGCTCTTTGCGGCCTTTGCTGATTTTGATTTCGTAGACGACTGAGGACACTTTGTCTGTTATCAGATGAGGTCCAGTCCACCTGGGCATTAGTTTGCGGGCGAGAGTTCCGGTCTCGGACCCTCCTTTCCCGGTTGCTGGGGCGAACGTATAGTACCAGACTCTGTCTCCCACTTGGAGTTCATTGTGAGAGGCCTTCTGGTCATAGTACGCCTTGCGTCCTTCAGCGGACCTTTCCAGGTTTTTCTGGGCGAAAGCAAAAGTGTTTCTGAGGTGTACATTCAAATCTTTGTCTTTGGCATGGCCTAACATCACCCCCCTTTGGTCATGGGGGACCACGAACACAGGTGAGGACGTCCGTCCATGGGCACAAGTTAGGATGCCACCGTTTAGTTTAAGCTGTTCGCGCAGCCGAGAGAAGACAGTACACAGGAACCTTTTAGGTTTCGGCCAACGTATCTTCCTACGTTTACCTCTTTCCGTGTAATTCAGGTGTGTCACAACCGTCGGCGCAGTCGCAGGTGTGTCTGATTGTACAGACTGCGACGGGTCACTGCCGTTGTGTGTGTCTTCCCACTTCTTGACTGAAGAGGGGCTCTTAGAGTCTGTAAAAACTATGTCATTTCTGATTAGTTCTAGACACAAATGTCCCTGAACCAAGGTTTCATCGAAAGCTTGGCTGATAGCCGAATTACCTGTCCCAGAGGACAGTACAGCATCTTCGGTGTGGGATCCTTGGATCTCAACACCTTTTTCTACCTGTGGTAGGTAGTGTGAGTTTGCCCCCTTTTTGTCTGATGAGGGGTCCTCGAAATCTGTAACAATGATGTCCAAGTGACTGTCAGCGTTTGGTTGACTGTCATTTTCTGGACTCAGATGCCCTTGAACCAAGGTTTCATCAAAAGCTTGGCTGATTGCCGAATTACCTGTCCCAGAGGGCAGTACAGCGTCTTCAGTGTGGGATCCTTGGATCTCAACACCTTTCACTACCTGTGGTAGGTTTTGTTCAGTGAGTGCTGATTGTTTCAGCTCGCAGAGGAGGTTCTCTTGTTGGGCCAGAGTTTGGTCCAACTTTTGGGTCTCTTCTGTCTCACCTGTAGTTGAAGGTTCACTTACCGGGCTCTCGTCCTTGGATGAGGAGTCCCTTGTGTCCTCTGTGGTACCTGCGGTTAGGCAGTCTGTATCACAACTAGGATTCCCTTTTATTGGCAAGGGTTTTCTCACTGTTGCTCACATTGTCTGTTGACCATAATCTATAATTACGCCGAAGCGGTTTATAAAATCTTGGCCAACCAAAAATGGGAATGAGTCAAGTTTAGACACAAACACCGGGTGGCGTATTGTCATTTTGCCAATCTGCATGTGAACCATAGCTATAGCTGGTTGTTCTCGTCTCTGCGAGACCTGCAGTTCAATAGCACATTTCTCAAAGGGTATTTTCCCATCAACACCTTTAACGGCGGTCCTCAGCTCCTCAAACAGCTTGGCCGACATAATGGTTATATCAGCACTGCCGTCCAGGAGGGCTTCACGCTCAAGGACACCTTCCAGTGTGATAGGCAGGTAAGCTTTCTTAGCCACCCCCCTTTGTATAAAGTTACACAGAAACCTCACAGGTCTTGACCCACGTTTTTTGTTCACGTGTAACTCTGGTTGTGTACTCATGTTCACTGTCAGTATCTATATTGTCAACATCTGTGTGCCCTGAGTCTTTGTGAAAGATAGTGCTGCACATCGCCCCAGGTTGGTCAATGTTGATAGTGTCATTATCAATGATAACGCCACTCATTGTATCAGGTTGGTCAAGCATAGTAACATTCAAATCTACTGACAAACTACTTACTTCCTCTGTCTCTTCCGAGCATAGAGGTGTTTGGCCATTATTCCGGGACATTCGTGACTCCTTGCATGTCTCGAACTGTTCTGTTCGAGGCGTAGGAGGTGCAGTTCCGAGGCTCGGGGGTTTCTGTTGGGACCACGCATAGTTACATGAGTATAGGTCCTCATACTTCAATTTCTTCTGAAGTTCACCCACCGGCAGACCTTGGTTTTCACCCACCTGGTTCGATCTGAACCATTGTGGGTCTCTTAGAGAGTGAACACCTACCTTTTGTGGTTCGTTGCTTGTCTCAGATTTTTCAATCTGAGGTGCTTTAGGGGCGGGGCTCCCTTTAAACCATTTTGAGTCACTGTTCCAGCTGGCACCAACATTTCGTTGTTTGTCAGTTTGAAAATCTTGTTCATTCTTGCTAGTATTATCCAACTCTTTTAACAACCGACGTATGTTCTCTACCTCTTCTGAGGTCAGAGGGCCTTTGAGACGACGGTGTTTATTCTCGCTTTCTATAGGAGAGAGAACCTCTCCTATTTTTAGCGACTGGGATACGACCTTTTGACCTGGGCACACCTCAGAGGGTGTTTTGTTTTGCATGTGAGCCTCAAAAGCAGTTACAACGCACTGTTTCATCACTGTACACAGAAAAACGTTAAAATGCCATTTTTAACTAAAAGTGTACAGTTGTGCACACCAATTCTGTTTAAAATGCAGAGATGTGAAGAGCTTATGTGGAAATGCTCTGTTCTCCATCATTTTTTTATTTATTTATTTAAAAATCAAATAAAATATGCTTTTTGAGTGTTATTTTAAATCTCTTCAGTATTTAAAATGAGCATAAATTGTTTGTCTGTACCTCTGTTATTCTAAAAATTTTATTTAAAATAAACTGGAGTTTTTGTTTGTGTACAGAACAATTTTAAAGGTGGTATTTCACCATAAAAATGCTGACTTCTCCTTATTTTTTAGGGAGAACTCATCTGTTAACGTCTTTTAACCAATAGGGGGCAGATTCAAGTCTTAAACTTATCACGAGGTGACCTTTTCTTTCTACTTCCGGCCGCTAGAGGCGGCTTGGTTTACTCCTTGCAGCTTAGCCGTTAGCTTGCGAGTAGCATCTAACAACTCGGTAAAAATATCAACATTGGAAAGAGTTGGAGCCTGTATGTGATAAACGCTCAAACTACGTTCTTGTCAGAGACAAATCTGTATGATTAGACAGTTTAGATGGCTTAAATTGAGTTTTTAAACTTCTAGTGAAATCTCCGTTTGTCTTGTGTTGGGGGACACGTAGTCTGAAGACAGAGGGGGCGGGCCGACGCAGCAACGTGCGTGGCGTGTCACCAGCTTCCAGCGAGGCGGAGCTCGCTACACAAATACGTGCCGTTAACCAACCAATCACAGCGCTTGTAGTTCTTTTCCTAAGCATTCATGGTCAATGTAGTTTTGTTACCTTCGACAATGCAGTGCCGGAAATGATGACAGAAGTGGGCTGGTCGCAACGGCGTGCGTCCCTACTTCAGCGAATCAGCGCTCGCTTTACAGATACGAGACGTGATTGACAGATCACACCTCTCGTTTTATCCAATCACAGCTCATAAACAAACAAACGTGTATGACACGTCGCTTTAACGTTACCTTAGCACAACAGAACACAACTTCATAGACTCTTTACAGCTCATAAACGCGTCAAACAACTTTCAAAATTCTGAAATATGCGGCGAGCACATTTAGATAGGCCAACTTAGCTACGCTCAGTTACACAGCACTTCAACTGTAACACAACATGGACTCTCTCAGAGCCACTTCAAGGTCGGTTCCGTTCACTTTTAATGGAGCAGAAAACTCGGGTCTGAACCCATCCGACAACGTTCTAACAGTTATAGGCTTCTTTGACCTGCTCTAAAATGTAAAATACCAGCACAACAGCAATCTTGCAAAGTAACATTAGCTTTTCAGGCACTATGACTCTGCAGTCATTTTGCAGTGAGATTGCCTCAGCTTGTGCACAACGTAATCTGGACCGGGTCCTTATCAGAACCACCAGACACTTCCAACACAGCGTGACAGATCCCCACCAAACTACTTATAGCGTTTCAAAAGTTGAACAAATAACAATTTCAGCTTCAAATGTCATTAACTGCAGTCCTACAATCGTTCTGAACACTTTTCCAGCCAAAAGAATTAATCTGTTAGAGTCCAAAACTTGGATCCTAATATGCAAACATGACGTTACAGTTAATGAGGGATCACAGATTTATGAATAATCTTTCAGAAAACACGTACGGCCACCAGATGAAGTAAACATGAGGGTAACCAACATATTGTGTCTTTAAACACATACCGCGCCACCCAGATGTAAAGGATTTTATAGGAGGTCAATATTAATACTGACCTCTTTACCTTAATTAATTTACTTATTCAGATTGAATATTAATTTCACGGATTCTTTTCTTTTTCAGTTTACCCAATATTTCTATGATCTTTATGATGGATAAATAAATAAAGCCATTAAGTGACAGAGACGTTAACTTAGTTTGGTATGTCAAAGACACTACCATTTATTTAAAATAAATCAACTAAATTAACACCATTACACTTGATTGACATGATTTCACTTTCTTGCAATTTAATACGTCGGCACATTTAAATTGTAACAACAGACATAAATACAGGATGTTCTACTTAGTCTGTGGCTCTTTAGCTTAAATATAGTTACCAGATAGATTGAGAGGGATAAGGAAATAGGTGGAGAGATGGAGAGATGGTTTAAAGGAAATTGTCTTGAGCATGTTACCAGAAATGACACTTTCCATCCGACTTCTGCTAAATTCCAGGTACGTTTGTAAACAGCTCTTTACCTTTTGACGACAGCCCGGTAAGAGAAGACCTTGTAGCTTTTCAGATGCACGGGTTCCTTGCGGGGGCCAGTACATCTGAGCTGGTTATTACGTTTACCTTCCAACGTCTCCTGGTTTCGCGTTGGTCATCAGAAAATGCGTCAGCTCCTGGTTTCTGGCTCAAGATAACTTATTCCAGAAAGGAATAAACAAAGTTCTGAGCTTGTACACTCGGTTCGAAGTGGACTCATAACAACATGTTATTAGTCCTTAACTGAATGACGTGTCCTTAGCGTGTGACTGACATCCATCCAGCTCTTTGGGAAAGTTCACATCTCTCCTTCCTCACAGGAACTAACTGTTTCAGCAAAACTTAGAACCCTTAGTAGAAGCTCTGAGATGAGAGAGACTTGTCTCTTCCCCATTGGTCCAAAAAGAACCAGTCGAGCAGTTCACTTGTTATCACGATTCAAGGTGAAATTCAGAGCGGAGTGAAAATGTTTAGGAAAAGTCAGAGTACTGGAGTCATTCTCATGAAAACAACGGATTAACTGTCTTCTGCCTTTCTAAACAAAACAGCCGGGTCTCTCTGACCCTAGTCTTCAACTTTCACACAGCAGTGGACACAGTGATGTTTCACATTACAGAATAACAGCATAAAAGTACTCTTTTCCCCACTCCCCTCAGGACGGAGGTTGAGGAGCATCAAATGTAGAACCACTAGACTGAGGAACAGCTTCTACCCTGAGGCTGTTAGACTCATGAATAAATAAACAATAAGAATGATCACTGCAAAATATCACATCATGCTGATGCTGATCTGTTTTCTTGTTGCTGTGCTCATCTGTGACCATCTGCTCATACAGACTCATGTTCGTGCTGCTGTTTATAATGATGTTTTTCTACTACATTAGGGCTTAGTGTATTTCTAGTTGATGTTTTCTTAGTTAATCCTAGATGTTATTACTGTTTTTCTCTTGCATTTGTTGTTGGATGTAACTGGGACCCTGTGTACATAATCTCGTTTTCATCACATGTACCACATGCGGTGCAAATGACAATAAAGACTCTCTGACTCTGACTCTGACTCTGTCCTCTGCATCCTGTGTCCTCATTCCAACTACCTTCATGTCCTCTCTAACTGCATCCATATAACTCCTCTTTGGCCTTCCTCTGTGTCTTTTTCCTGGCATCTGCATTTCTAACATCCCTCTACCAATATGCCCACTGTCTGGCCTCTCAAACTTCATCTCCCAGTTGTTCAACATGTGCTGTACCTCTGATGATCTCATTCCTGATCTTATCCATCCTTGTCACTCCTAAGGAGAACCTCAGCATCTTCATTTCTGCCACTTCCAGTTCTTTCTCCTGTCTTTTTGTCAATGTCTCTGTCTCCAGACCATACAACATAGCTGGTCTCACCACTGTCTTGTAAACTTTTCCTTTGACCTTTGCTGACACCTTTTTGTCACAAATCACTCCTGAAACTTTTCTCCATCCACTCCATCCTGCCTGGACTCTCTTTTTCACCTCTTTCCCACATTCCCCATTTTCCTGGACAGTGGACCCCAAGTACTTGAAGTCCTGCACCTTTGTGACCTCTGCTCCTTGTAGCCTCACTGTTCCACTGGCCTCCCTCTCATTCACACACATGTACTCTGTCATTCATTCTGATGAAAAAAATGGAGCAGTACCACTTTCGGCCGCTAGGGTCCACCGACCGTTCCTAGCTCATTTGACCGACAGAAACCTCCTCTGGTCGGACTCTGTCGCAGCCCGGCCTCCTACTCTCTGGAGGTCTGAACTACTGTTACCTTTTTAGCAAAATAGCTCATGAACCACACCACAGATTTTGAAGAATCTTACAGAACGTAATCACTGGATGGACTTTTACAACTGATTAGCTTTAGGAGATGTTTGAGCTAAAATTCGATTCATTATGATATTATCGATTCGGATATGCTTCATTCTTCAGTCTTCCAAACGGTCGCGAAAATATATTAATATTTTCGCGACCGTTTGGAAGACTGAAGAATGAAGCATATCCGTTCGCTGCGCGTGCACGTGACTAAACTACATTTTAAATCCAACTGATTTGACAATTACGTGTATTTATTAAGGAAAGGTAAAGCTAATGCCGGGTTCCCACCGAACGCGTTTCGAGCAGCCGAAGCAGCCGGTTCACATGCAATGTCTATGTGTCTGAGCATCGAGGGGCGGCGAAGCGTGACGCGGCGCGTTTTGAGCAGTCCGAGCAGCACGGCACGGCGCGGCAGGTCTTTTCCGCGCCCGCGGCGCGTCCAAGCAGCGACTGCCGGAGTTCAACTAAATGAACTTTGACCTACTTTAGTTGCTCGCCGCTCAGCAGCAACCAATCGGGAGAGACTCTGCTATGTGATCACGCAATGATGACGGGACTTTTTTTGGACTTTTCAAATTACCCAACGAGCCTCCATGAAGAAACCAGCCTCCGGTAAGAAACTTGGCATTTTTACAGTTGCCGCTATCCGCTCGAGCGTACGATCACCATAAACATAAAAAAACATTTTAATCTCAACAAAGACTTTCGGAGCTGCAGTTCGGCTCGTAGAAAACCCACTCAAGTAGTAACGGGACTCACGAACAGCTGATTTTATCTGCCCGGTGTACAAAAAACAAAACAAACCCGACCGGAAAAGGAGCCAGACGTTGCTCCCACTGCGCGTCTGCAGACGCGTTCGATGTGAACAGACATCTGTTGACAAGCAGCCAACACAGTGCATTGAGAGCGTTTTTGCTGCTGAAGACGCGTTAGGTGGGAACCCGGCATTAGACACATCTTTGTTTTTCAGCAGACAAATAATTGATTTTACAGTGTTAATCTTGTTAAAAGTCCATCCGTTCACACATCTGTGGCCGCCATTTGCAGAAGGTCAAAACATGTAGCGAAACTAAATTTTAAATCCAGCTGATTTGACAATTATGTGCATTTATTAAGGAAAGGTTAAGCTAAGACACATCTTTGCTATAATTCTCAGCAAACAAATAATTGTTTTTACCGTGTTAATCTTGTTTAAAGTCCTTCCGTGCAGGCTTCTGTGGCCGCCATTTGTGACATTTTTTTTAACGTCACTCTGCAATCTACCAGTAATGCTTTCGCGATCTACCGGTAGATCGCGATCGACGTTCTGAGCAGGTCTGTTCCAAACCATTCCACAATCCTATTCCCTGAATCTTTGTAGATCGTTCCTTCAGACTACTACTAAAATAAGGCTTCACAAACATCTCAATTCCTTTAAGACAGGGGTGTTCAGACTTTTTCCGCATGCGAGCTATTTTTGAAATGATTAAGTCAAAGTGATCTACCTACTATAAGGCCCCGTTTACACGAAAACAACCTGTGGAAACATTAGTGATTTTTCAATGATTATTGGGGGTAATAAACAAAAAACAAGCTGGTTTACATGAAAAATGCTGTAGTTTTCATGTCAGTCGGGTTGCCAGATAAGAAATTATGAACTATAGTACAGTACTGTGGCTTTAAAATTATAGTATTTTGACCTAAACTGTTGTGTTTGCTGAGTAAAGATGTTCTAAGATTCAATTCAATTCAGTTTATTTATATAGCGTCAATTCACAAAAGAAGTAATCTCAGGGCACTGAACAGACAATTGTTTTTTTAATGTCATGCTGTGATCTACCAGTACTACCTCAGAGATCTATCAGTAGATTGCAATCTACGTAATGAGCACACCTGATCTACAGTCAAGGAAGTCATCGGCAGCAAATTTGGACCCGATCACGCTGCTTGCCTTTGTGATGGCTTGGTTTGTGTCTCGAGTACCCAGACTCAATTGCCTTGGGCTGAATGGATCAGATCTCTGGGATTTTTACTCAGTCACATTCCATCGGTGTGGCCACGTAATTTGGACATTTCGGAACCGTTTTGGACCAACACAGACTCAAGGTAGACGTCATTATATTCTGCCTGTCCCCAAAACAACTGTGTGTTTATCTGAATTAGGCTCCCCCGGCTGGCCTTGAAGGCCACCTTATCTGAATACGCCTGGAGGATTTAGAATCAGACACTCAGCCCCGCTCATCGGGGAATTTCACTGTCAACCAGAGTGAACCAGCTGAATAAACATTGTGTCATCATTTCAGGACTCTTGAATTCTCATTAGCGTTGACCTTGGCCATTCCCCGACATACCTCAAGAATGTTTACGGATTTCACCGGAGGGAGCTGGCTGATTATTCTATCCTTATCAGAACTCTTTAAAGTTAATAAATTAACGTTGAATTTGGATAAAACTAGTTACATGATATTTAGTAATAAAAATAAATCAATTGATGTACCATTTTTAATTGACGGATCTGAGATTCAGAGAGTTCATGAGGTGAGGTTTTTGGGCATCACCATTGATGATAAATTATCTTGGAAACAACATATAAGTTCAGTTAAAGCAAAATTATCTAAGTTTTTTGGGATATTTTACAGTTAGAGATTTATTAAATGATAAGGCACTTTATTTACATTATTTTTGCCACACTTAATTTATGGTGTTAGCGTTTGGGGTACGGCGTGTAAATCAATTACAATGCCAATTTTTATATTGCAGAAGAGAGTTGTTAGAATTATCACCAGAAAGAATTTCCATCATCCGTCAAGCATTTTGTTTTACCAAATGAAACTGTTGAAGTTTTATGATTTAGTTGATTATAATATTTTGTTAGTTTTGTATAAAGCACAGAATAATGCACTTCCTTAAAAAATTCAGAAGTATTTTGTTAAAAGAACGAGTAGTTATAATCTTAAGGGGACAAGTGTATTTGTGAAGCCACATTTTAGGACTAGTTCAAGGGGAAGATCTCCCATAGTTCAAGGAATTGGGTTATGGGATGAATTGGAATCAGATATTAAAGTGGTTCAATCAATGGTTGTTTTCAAAAGAATGATTAAGTTTAAACAGGTAAAAACATATATTTAAATGTGTTGGAATTTAGAAATTGTATGAGATACAGAATGTAAAAAATAAAAAATTAAGTTCATTATCTTGGAAATCAAATGAGTTGGTTGTATGAAGCAGCAATCTGTTTATTGGAATGTAAGGGGCAGATAAAATAAGAATTTTTCTTCTTCTGCTGCCTTTTGTTTTATATATGTCTTGCCTTTTATTTTCTTCTAGAATAGAATAGAATAGAATATATCTTTATAGGCATCGTCATTGCACCAGAGCACAAAAACATTGCAATTGATGCACGCACCGTCCTTGAGATGGGGACATGTACACGCAGCCGCAGCAGTAATAAAACCGGACCACAACAATCAGATATGGAAAAAAGGAAGGTTACAATAGGGTAATCAGTGGTATTCAAAAAAGATACTATCACATTTTGTCTTACAGGACACTCTATGATACAGCCAAAAAACTCTACCAACAAGCACAGTTAAGACAAGTCACATGTTGCATTTGGGGGGGCGAAGCAGTGAGACAAATCTGTGAGCCCTTATGTGACTTAAAGCACACTTCGACAGTGGTTCCTTTCTTCAGTTGCTCAGACTTCAGGATAAATTTGTAGTCAGACTTGTTCAAGGTTGCTCGGGGAGTCTGATTAGATTAGTTTGATTTATCTTTCAGGGCAGGCTTCGGTGAACTTTCCCGTAGCCTTGAGTCCAGGTGCTGTCTGAAATCCATCCATCCATCCATCCATTTTCGTCCGCTTATCCGGGGTCGGGTCGCGGGGGTAGTAGCCTAAGTAGGGAGGCCCAGACTTCCCTCTCCCCAGCCACTTGGAGCAGCTCCTCTGGGGGAATCCCAAGGCGTTCCCAGGCCAGCCGAGAAACATAGTCCCTCCAGCGTGTCCTGGGTCTTCCTCTGGGTCTCCTCCCGGTGGGACATGCCCGGAACACCTCACCAGGGAGGCGTCCAGGAGGCATCCTAACCAGATGCCCGAGCCACCTCAACCCACCTGTCTGAAATCCAATTCTTCCAAATTATGTGAAACTTTCACCGACCCGAGCTATGGGTCCTCACCATCCCCCTGGTGTAATCCACTCGGCCACGAATGAGTCCCAAACCGCACCGCAGGTCTGCGGTCCTCAATGGCCGTCTCCACTGTGCGATTAAGCTCATAAAGCAGCTAGTTCATTGAGGTCACAGCTCGGATCACAGTCTCATTCTGAGAAGGAAGCTTAGTCAGCGCGTTGATCGCCGCGGAAGTCTTCCTGATTTTCCAGTAGCAGAGACATCCACACAAGCCAAAAAGCAGAGCACCTGCTACCATAAATCCAATTATGAATAGATCTTCCATGTCTTTGACCGAAAGAACGGTCAAACATATCATCTTCCATTCGCCCCAGGAATCCATGATATATCCAGCCGGATGTGTGTCCGAAGGGCAAGCCAGTTCTCCCGGACCGGAACACTTCGTGGAAATTTTTTTATCAATAGAGGTAACAGCCTACGACACCAAATCCATCTCAATTTGCTTCGAGCGAGCACTGAAAAACTGCAGATGAGACAAAAGTAACAAAGCAGGGGGAGAAAAACTCGAGGGAAGGAGCGGATAAGAAAAGCAGCTGCTTCGTCCAGAGCCGGAAGTATATTTCTATTGTATGTATTATTGTTGTGTATTTTTATAAAATGAAT
>JBBPBX010004829.1:0-62077 GCA_038048925.1 Garcialebias charrua
CCCCCCCCCCAGAGATCTCTGTGTGTGGCTCGGAGGCGCCGAGCTGAGACAACTGCTGAACTGTGCTATCTGAATGTTGCTCACAGACTCTTGATCTCCTTGCATGTCGTCAAATCTGCAACAATGTCTTGTCTGAATGTGCTTTTGCTGATAGAGTTTTTGGGACTTTATCATAGAGTGTCTTAAGACAATCTTTGATAGACTCTTTTTTGAATATCACAAATGATACCTATCGTGTTTCTCCTTTTTCCATATCTGTTGACCTTCATCTGGAGACGGATGAGCGCGGCCGCGCAGAAGAACATGTGGTACACATGTCATGTGTTTGGAAATGCTGCAGCTTAGCACACTTCTCCCTCTTCTGGATGACTGTGCTTACATAATCAGAGTCAGAGTCAGAGAGTCTTTATTGTCATTTGCACCGCATGTGGTACATGTGATGAAAACGACATTATGTACACAGGGTCCCAGTTACATCCAACAACAAATGAAAGAGAAAAACAGTAATAACATCTAGAACTAACTAAGAAAAACATCAACTAGTAATACACTAAGCCTAATATAGTGGAATAAACAGCAGCACGAACATGAGTTTGTATGAGCAGATGGTCACAGATGAACACAGCAACAAGAAAACAGATCAGCATCAGTATGATGTGATATTTTGCAGTGTTTATTTTTTATTTTATTTTTATTTATTCATGAGTCTAACAGCCTCAGGGTAGAAGCTGTTCCTCAGTCTAGTGGTTCTACACTTGATGCTCCTCAACCTCCGTCCTGAGGGGAGTGGGGCAAAGAGTGAGTGTGCTGGATGAGTGAGGTCTTTCATGATGCAGGTGGCTCTTTTCCTGCATCTGGAGGTGTAAATGTCTGTGATGGTGGGGAGACTGACTCCAACAGACTTCTGTGCAGCCTTCACCACTCTCTGTAGAGCTTTCCTCTCTTCAACTGTGCAGCCTCCATGCCACACGTTGATGCTGGAGCACAGGACGCTCTCCACTGCACACCTGTAGAACGAGGTGAGAACTGGGCTGCTCAGACCAGCACGTCTCAGCCGTCTGAGGAAGTAGAGTCTCTGATGACCTTTCTTGATCAGGCTGGTGGTGTTGTTGCTCCAGCTGAGGTTATCATTCATGTGTACACCCAAGTATTTGTAGCTGGAGACCACTTCCACTGCCGACCCACCTATTTTCAGTGGGGCATGGGTGTGTTTGTTCCTTCTGAAGTCCACGTTTCACGTTGTATTGTGTATGTAAATCACGTTGTATTAATTAATTGGTGCAATGTTAATCAATAAATCTCTTATCTCTTATCTCTCTCTTATCTCTCTTAACTAAGATCAAAGATAGAATCATGAGGAGGCAGAGTATTCTTGGTTAAAAAGAAAGGTCTTCAAGCCGCTCTTAAAGTCAACCAGTGACTGTGGAGTTCTTAGGCAGTCAGGAAGAGAGTTCCACAGGCGGGGGGCAGCCACACTGAAAGCCCGGTCTCCCATGGTCCTTAATTTGGTTCTCGGAATGTGAAGTAGATGACTGTTCTGTGACCGTAGAGACCGGGTGGATGAGTATGGTGCAAGAATGTCCTTTAGATAATCTGGTGAAGTTCAGTGTAAGCATTGATGTGTAATGAGAGCAGTTTTGTAATAGTGAAAGTAAGAACATTTCAAAGTCAAAGTCAACTTTATTGTCAGAACTGCAATATGTACAGGACATACACAGGATTGAAATTGCGTTTCTCTCAGTCCCTCGGTGCAACAGTAACCATCTAAACACTAAACACTAAAACATTTAATAAAAGCTTCCAACTACACAGAGAACCCGCCAGGGATGCTGTCTAAGTCCAGCACTCTTTGCAATTTTCATTGAACCCTTGGCACAGGCCATTAGAGAGAACGATGAGATAAAGGGTGTTAGTTTTGCAAATACCGAACACAAAGTTGGCCTTTTCGCAGATGATGTAATCGCATACCTCCAAAACCCAGATATAACGCTCCACAAATTCATGTCAGCTCTAGTTGAATTTGGTCAACTGTCAGGCTACAGTCTAAACATCACAAAAACACAAGTTTTGACAATTAATTACTCACCCAATAAATTTATAAGAAAGACGTACAGACTTGAGTGGGATGCCAAAAAACTAAAATATCTAGGAGTCTTTATTCCCCAAGATTTGGACAAACTATTCAGTTTAAACTTTGATAAACTTACTGAAACCATACAAAAAGACCTGACAGTCTGGGCAAGGTTAATACTGGATTTTACAGCTAGAATGGAAATAGTAAAGATGAATTTGCTCCCTCGTTTTTTATACCTTTTTTTATCTTTGCCTATTAGGATACCAAACGCACAGTTTCAGGCCTGGGATAGGCTGATCTCAAGATTTATTTGGTCCGGGACCAGACCAAGGATAAAGTTTAAAACACTCCAGGAATGAGTGCTTACTGCCTGGGGGTTGGGGACCTCCAGGGCGCGTACGGTTCATCTGTACCCAGGAATGAGTGCTTACTGCCTGGGTTGGGGACCTCCAGGGCGCGTACGGTTCATCTGTACCCAGGAATGAGTGCTTACTGCCTGGGTTGGGGACCTCCAGGGCGCGTACGGTTCATCTGTACCCAGGAATGAGTGCTTACTGCCTGGGTTGGGGACCTCCAGGGCGCGTACGGTTCATCTGTACCCAGGAATGAGTGCTTACTGCCTGGGTTGGGGACCTCCAGGGCGCGTACGGTTCATCTGTACCCAGGAATGAGTGCTTACTGCCTGGGTTGGGGACCTCCAGGGCGCGTACGGTTCATCTGTACCCAGGAATGAGTGCTTACTGCCTGGGTTGGGGACCTCCAGGGCGCGTACGGTTCATCTGTACCCAGGAATGAGTGCTTACTGCCTGGGTTGGGGACCTCCAGGGCGCGTACGGTTCATCTGTACCCAGGAATGAGTGCTTACTGCCTGTTTATGACGTGCTGGGCGCACGTCCTCGCAACGCTCCTCCACCACCTGGGATCCAGCTTCCTCAACGGGTGAAGGTCTCCGCCCACAAGTCCACGGGCAACACCAACACAGCTGGGCAGATGACGTCAGAGGCTCCACCCCCCACCCAGACACTGACTACAACGGCAGATGACTTTACCTGCTCAGGAGAAGTTTCACAGCAGGGAGTGACCAAAACAACACTTCCTGCTAACATCTCTCCTTTGCAGACCCAGGTAAAGACTTCCTCTCTCAAACACCAGAAGTCATTCAATAAATCACAAAATGGGATTATTGAATTTGACAAAAAATTAGTCATCCTGGGTGACTCAAATGTCAACAAACTCCCAACAGAGGGTACTTTGAACTTAGAAGTACACAGTTTTCCTGGTGCTAAATGGAGTCTTGTTTATAAACTCTTTAAAACTGCTAATCGCATGCCTAAAGTGAAACATTTGATTATCTCTGTTGGCATCAAGAACAGGTCACAGAGAAATATGCAAATCTTGAAGAATGAAATTAAAATGTCGCTAAGATTAGCGCAAATTAAATGTCCAAATGCCCAAATTTGGGTACCAACGCTTAATTTTTCGCCACAACTACCCTTGAAGGAGATAACCACTTTGATCTACCAGAATAAATACATTCAAAAAACAGGAAACTTCATTCCTGCCCTCAATATTAGTGAATTTAAAGTGTATGTTTCATGTTAGTTTTTTGGGCAGAAACATAATATTTAGAGGTAATAAGTAATTTTGATAATCCCCCCTGCTTTCCAAATGAATACCAATAACCTTACAGACACAAATCAGGGGAAAAAAAACTGAGCCTAAAAAAAACGCGCGGTTTTGGAGTCACGTGACAGTGACGAAAGTAGAGGGGGCGTCATAGTCGGAAGTTGTTGTTTTGTATTGAGTTGCATTGAAGTGATAAAGGTCCTTTTTGTCTTCAAAAATTAATAAAAAATCGAATTTCATCTCAAATGTGCTATACAGGCAATCGTTTAGTAGAAAACTCATGTATAATTACACTCTGAAAGCAGGAGAAATATCCAATGAGTGGTTTATGAGATATGAACGACGTTAGATGGAAGAGAAAAACGATGCTAATTTTATGCTAGCTCGACCTTGTTGCATGTCTTCAAAAATGAATAAAAAATCGAATTTCATCTCAAATGTGCTATACAGGCAATCGTTTAGTAGAAAACTCATGTATAATTACACTCTGAAAGCAGGAGAAATATACATTGAGTGGTTTTAGGAGATATGAATGACTTTAGATGGAAGTAAAAACGATGCTAATTTTATGCTAGCGCGACCTTGTTGCATGTCTTCAAAAATGAATAAAAAATCGAATTTCATCTCAAATGTGCTATACAGGCAATCGTTTAGTAGAAAACTCATTTATAATTACACTCTGAAAGCAGGAGAAATATCCAATGAGTGGTTTATGAGATATGAACGACGTTAGATGGAAGAGAAAAACGATGCTAATTTTATGCTAGCTCGACCTTGTTGCATGTCTTCAAAAATGAATAAAAAATCGAATTTCATCTCAAATGTGCTATACAGGCAATCGTTTAGTAGAAAACTCATGTATAATTACACTCTGAAAGCAGGAGAAATATACATTGAGTGGTTTTAGGAGATATGAATGACTTTAGATGGAAGTAAAAACGATGCTAATTTTATGCTAGCGCGACCTTGTTGCATGTCTTCAAAAATGAATAAAAAATCGAATTTCATCTCAAATGTGCTATACAGGCAATCGTTTAGTAGAAAACTCATTTATAATTACACTCTGAAAGCAGGAGAAATATCCAATGAGTGGTTTATGAGATATGAACGACGTTAGATGGAAGAGAAAAACGATGCTAATTTTATGCTAGCTCGACCTTGTTGCATGTCTTCAAAAATGAATAAAAAATCGAATTTCATCTCAAATGTGCTATACAGGCAATCGTTTAGTAGAAAACTCATTTATAATTACACTCTGAAAGCAGGAGAAATATACAATGAGTGGTTTATGAGATATGAACGACGTTAGATGGAAGAGAAAAACGATGCTAATTTTATGCTAGCTCGACCTTGTTGCATGTCTTCAAAAATGAATAAAAAATCGAATTTCATCTCAAATGTGCTATACAGGCAATCGTTTAGTAAAAAAGCCCTGTATAATTAACTCTGAAAGCAGAAAAAGTGTCCACTGAGTGGTTTAGGATGGAAAACGTAATTGTTTAGGGAGCTAAGGCTAAAGTAGTTAAATCCATCAGTGGTGTAATTAATGCTGTATCTCTATATTTAGGCTATATGTAAATATAAACCATTTTTTGCTTTAGGTAGTATATATCTAGAAGTTATTTGGCTAGATATTTGATGTAATAGTCAGAGATGACATACTTATGTCAAAACAACTTTGTAATCTGTCGCCTCCTCCTGGTGCAATCCCATATCTTTCTTAGCTAAAGCACAAACGTTCCCCTCCTGTGATGTCACTTCCGGTTTACCGCTGAGAGCACTATTTTTAGACAGAGTAGCGAGGGAAGACAAAAAAGGTAGTAGTAGCACATTTTATTTTGAGATATGATCCGTATTTTTGATGAAAATTGGAGTTTTAGACATGTTAGGTTGAAAAGGCAACAACATGTGTTTAAAGTGAAAGATACACTTTAAACAAAAAAAAAGACTGAAAAAGAAATGAAAATGAAAAAGACTTCTGGACAGAAGTCGAAACGTTTTCTGCAACAAATAAAGTCCAGTTGATCCTGTATTGAACGCCTTTTTTGATTTCATCATGTCCTGGACGACTGAGAATCTTCACCAGCATATTTTTAACTGGCTGTTTTTAAATTTTAAATTGTTTGTTTTTTACTTCTGTTTTGTTCAGCACTTTGTGCACCCTCTGGCTGCTGAAAAGGGCTCTATAAATAAAGTTTGATTGATTGACTGTATACAGTACTTTCTAGAACTGCTTTTGAATCTGTGCACACCACAACCCTATCTGGTCTAACCTCCTCCACTTACTGTAGGCTCATGATCACAGACACCACCTCTGCTGTGAAAACAGACAGTTCATCTGACAGGCATTTGAATATGCAGGTTGGAAACGGTTGGGAATAGAATAACCTTTGATGATAAATGGTGGGAAATCACATAATATGGGTTGGTGAATATAAGGTTTAATTATGAATTATAGAAACTAGATCAAATAAAGATGGCTAGAATTTATGCTAGATGTGTAAACTAGGCCGTAAACCAATAAATATATTTTCAAGGACTGCTAACTTTAAAATCAAACCATGACACACTTATTTCTAATGAGGCCAAACAAGACATCAGAAAGGTTCTTCTTCAGGTAACTGAAGTTAAATTATATTTCATATCATTTGAACGTTTGTGGGGTTCATAAAATAATTAATGAGTAAAAGAGTAGCTTAAGAGCAATCTAAAAACCTGACGAGTTACTTAAGGGAATAATGAAGATGTTCACAGCCTTTGTGAGATGACTGTGTGTGGCTTGGTGCTGATTACGTGTCACATACTCAGTGGAAAGAGATGACAGCTAATGTGTGCCTGATTGATTGGACAGGGACTTCAGAGAGTCTGTAAGGTGTTTATTGGACAGGATTTAAAAACAGGAAGCGTCACGAGGTGGAGAAAACAGTCTATAAATGTGGGAACAGACTTGACACGGGTCAGAATTGTACGGGGGCCTGAGGTCAGGTAATATGTATAAATATTCATGCAATTCTCTCTTGTTCACACATTTTGAAGTCTGGAAGAATAAAGATGTTGCTTAATTCGGATATAAACGTGTGTTCCTTCCGAGCAAACAACCTGCGCAGGGGAAAGGATTAGAGCATTTGTCTTCATTGCTTCTGTACACACACAATTAATGTACTGCACTGTACAGTAATCGGTCTTTTTGTGATGACTTTGCTGCTGCTCCGTTGATAATACATCTTAATCTAATGCTGATCTCACGAGTGCCCTGCAGATGTTTAGCAGTGACTGCTGCCACCCAGTCGCATCTGGTTATGGCAGTCATGATGTTATGTTAGACATATTCTAATATGATTTTGTGTTGAATGACCCAAAAGTGGCAGACTGAAAAGACTCAGGTATACAAAAACAAAATCAGGTACAGTACTTGGCTGCGGAGGGAAACAAGACCTGAAAACAATGCAGGAGGACATTTGTCTAAAGTCCAATTTCCCTGTAATCAGATCTGATATCTACACAGCAACAACTGTGTTCATCAACTCTATACATGTTCTCTCAAGTTCCTGATACACGAACATCTAAAAGACAAACTTGCTGCCACTGAGCTGTTTTCCTGTCAGGTGCAGGGACTCGGAAAGACATCGTGCCCAACAGAAATGCAACCTGCAGTCCAAAAAAGTTGGGACATTGTCTAAAATTCAAACAAAATCAGAATACAATAATTTGAACATCTAACATGTCAAATAGTTAAATGAAGAAACTGTACCACTTGTAGGAAAAATAAAGACATTTAGAATTGTATGTCAGCGTCACATCTCAGCAGGGCAGGACAAGGGAACTGAAAGGCCTTTAAATGAAGGGGCGGGTCAGCTTGCAACATTTTCACAAGCATACAAAACTTATTTTGGAGGAAACACCCTCCCCCATCCTCACACACCAAAAAAAAAGTACTTTACATTTGCAGTCAAGTACTTCTCTCTACTGTTTAATATTGCATGACATAGTCAGTTATTGACTTTCAGGCCAATACTTTAATTTTAAAACTGATGTTATTAGTATGGGTTACATTATACAAAGACCCCCCCACCCCCCAAAAAATAAAAATATATAAATAAAGCACACAGCATAATTAGTATGTAATTTCTGCCCCCTTTTTTAAAAAAAATGATGAATGTGAACTGTAAGTTATTAGAACTTTATGTAACTCAAGTTCTGAAATACTGTAATGTTTTATCTATTTTATAAATATGTAGGTTAAAATATTTTTGTTTTTACACAAAAGTTACGTCCAGCTCAGGATCATTTAGTTTTATTTGACCAGCTACAGAAGAGCAATTTTATACTAAACTAATAAAAAGACAAATAAATATAATTTAGAGTTGGGTCACGGAGGCAACAGGTCAGGAGAGAACCCCTGTCATCCCTCTCCTCAGCAACATTCTCCAGCTCCTCCTGGGGAACCTCAAGATGTTCCCAGAGATGATACACAATCCCTCCAGCAAGTTCTGGTTCTCCTCCGGGGCCTCGCTCCAGTGAGACTTGCCCAAAGGCATCCTAATCAGATACATGAACCACCTCAACTGACTCCTTCCGATGTGGAGGAGCAGCTCTACTCCAAGCTCCCCCCAAATGACAGAGCTCCTCAACCAATCTCTAAGGATGAACCCAACTAAGGAAGCTCATTTCAGCTGCTTGGTTCCAGGTTCCTTTTTCTTTATTTAATGATCCAAACCTCATGGCTCAGTAAATAAAGAGGTCCTGGGTTCAAAACCCAGCAGTGTCCAACATTGTACTGTAGTTCCTTTGATTATAGAACACGCCATCTACCAGAGACATGAGTCTGACACTATTCTCAAAATACTTTTAATACGTTTTAAATATTTTGACAGATTCAGATTAATTTATTTTATACAAAAATTTGCAATTGACTTTTATTAGGTTAAATTAATCATGTCCATTGAACTGAGATTATAGTAGTTTTTATTTTTTGCTGTGAAAACTACAAACTATTTAAAAAAAAGAACGTGGCATCAAAAGGTAATTTTACACTTCTTTGACCTTGGGTATTTTGGCAATTTCTCTGAATTACTGGAGTACGTCTGTCTCTGAAGAAATCTAATGATTCCGATTCTTATCAGGTAAGAAAAAGTCCTCGCTCTATTTAAACCTGTAACTCATGTGTGTGTGATCTTCAGAGGACACAGTTAATTACAGATGATAGGAAACTTCTACAAATTGCAGTACAAGCACTACATTTTGTGCCTTTTATTGATTTGTCAAATTTGGACTGATTGGCCATTTGAAAATCTAAGATGGCAGCCATTTTTCAAGATGGCTGACAAAATAAACTTATTTTTGAACAGCAATTATGGAAATGCAGCTACCGTATTTTCCGGAATACAGGTTGCGGCTTTTTATCATTTTTGCATGCCCTGCGACCTATATTCAGGTGCGACCTATTTATGGCTTTTTATAAAATAAGCTGATTTGTAATCATTTATTAACAAAAATTAAACTGAGACACACTCTTACAATAATGTCAGCTAACAAATATATTTTTTTAGGTGTTTATCCTGCTAAAATTATTCATTTATTAAAGAAAAGTTCAGCTCAGACACATATTTGCTATAATTTTTAATCAAACATACCGTATTTTCCGGTGTATAGGTCGCACCTTTTTATGGTTTTTTTCAAGGCCTGCGACCTATACTCAGGTGCGACCTATATATGGCTTGTTATCACTTTCGGTGAAACAAATTTTTAAATCCAGCTCATTTCACAATTACGTTCATTTATTAAGGAAAAGTTCAGCTCAGACATATATTTGCTATAATTTTTATCAAACAAATAATTGTTTTTAAGTGTTAATCTTCTTAAAAGCCTTGCTGTGCGCTCCTGTGGCAGACATTTGCAGCAGAGCTAAACGTAGGTGCGACCTATACACCAGTGCGACCTATCTAGGGATTTTTCCAATCTATTGGTGATAATTGGACAATGCGACCTATACACAGGTGCGACCTATACACCAGAAAATACGGTAATTGTTTTTAAGTGTTAATCTTCTTAAAAGCCTTGCTGTGCGCTCCTGTGGAAGAGACATTTGCAGCAGAGCTAAACACGGTCCACATTTTGACGTAGGTGCGACCTATATTCAGGTGCGACCTATATATGGATTTTTCCAATTCTTTGGCAATAAATGGACAATGCGACCTATATTCAGGTGCGACCTATATTCCACAAAATACGGTACTTGATGAGTTTATAAGATCTTTGTTTCATCTTTGATTTCTTCTTTCAGTACCCTTGTACTATGAAAGTAACACATATGAGTAAATTAATAATATTGTTATAATAATAAATTGACCGTGATGGATTTTTAAATGACCAAATGGGCAGAATTTCTCAGAGGACTCCGAGGAACAACCACCAAATCTGGTGCTTGTATCACATTTTGCACATTTCTTGTTCTAAACTGGTTTTAACGGCTTCACTGGTTCATGTTTCTGTCCGATCCCTGCAGGACGTTTGTTTCCAGCTATTATCCAGATCCAGGTTCAGATCTTTACCCCGTCCTACTCAAAGGTCTCTAGTGTGGGTTGGTGTCCCGTCTCCTTGAGGAAGCGAATCAGGTCATCTGGTCGGAGCCCCATGGTGGCAGCATTGGTCATTGGGTGGAAGTAGACCATCTGGTGACCTCCTTCCACCAGGTCCCGGTCCAGGACAAACTTTACACTCTTGTCCTTATCAAAGAGCAGAGCGAGAGCTGTTGCACAGCCCTGACCCACCTGAGAGGAGGACAAAGCAGGAAGGACGTCAGATACACAAAACTGATGGATGGAAGCAACATTACTTCAGAAAAGACGAATCAAACTTAAAGGCAGAGCTTCTAGTTTACGTGTCCTCCAGGAGCAATTTGAGGTAAGTTGGCCTGTCCAAGACCAGCAGGGAGGTCAAGTTAAGATAAACAACAACTGTTTGGGCCTCCAGACTCTGATTTCCGTCTGCCTTCAGTTCTGCTGGTACAGATGTGATGGTGAATCCAAACAGACAGATTTATGGACATTCTGCCCGGTCCATGCTCGTTAGCCGTCTCAAAGATCGAATCCTTCATGCCGGCGAGTTCCAGGAGTAATACTTGACCTGTTCTTTAATAGTGTTAATAATTTTTATTTTTTTTACTTTTAAACACGGGATATTTTTAATTCAAAACGCTTAATTAACAACATTTTTAATTTCAATTTCCAAAAATTACAGTTTTGAGAAAATGAACAGAATCAAAAACCACGTTAAAACATTCCTATTCACACAATGAACATAATAAATGTATTACCACTTCTTCAGTTATTACAGAAATAATACATAACCGTGTACATAATCTCGTTTTCATCACATGTACCACATGCGGTGCAAATGACAATAAAGACACTCTGACTCTCTGACTCTGACTCTGAAAACTCTTTACATAAAATTGAACAGAATCATGACAGCAGTAGTCAGACCAAGTAACAGGGATTCATTTATAAACTGATCATTTTTGTGTTTGCTAACTTTGCTTTTCTGTGGCGGCCATTCTGAATCAGGTCAACTCTAAAAGTTAATCTGTTGGCGTCAGTCCAGTGACTACTTTCTGTAAGTTTCAGGAAAATTTGCTCAGTGTTTCATGAGATCCGTTGCTAACAGACAAAGACACACACAAACATTACGGCTTCACCTCTGATGTCAGCTGCAGGAGACTGTGAATGTATGCACGTTCCAAAAACATTAAGTTGTTGCTCATGTTCAAAAGTTCTGTTCACTTTCTCTCAAACGTGCCTCCAAGCAGCCAGACTTTCCAGTACAGTAATATTAAACCAGACTTTCCAGTAATATTAAACCAGACTTTCCAGTAATAATAAACCAGACTTTCCAGTAATATTAAACCAGACTTTCTAGTAATATTAAACCAGACTTTCCAGTAATATTAAACCAGACTTTCCTGTAATATTAAACCAGACTTTCCAGTAATATTAAACCAGACTTTTCAGTAATATTAAACCAGACTTTCCAGTAATATTAAACCAGACTTTCCAGTAATATTAAACCAGACTTTCCAGTAATATTAAACCAGACTTTCCAGTAATATTAAACCAGACTTTCCAGTAATATTAAACCAGACTTTCCAGTAATATTAAACCAGACTTTCCAGTAATATTAAACCAGACTTTCCAGTAATATTAAACCAGACTTTCCAGTAATATTAAACCAGACTTTCCAGTAATATTAAACCAGACTTTCCAGTAATATTAAACCAGACTTTCCTGTAATATTAAACCAGACTTTCCAGTAATATTAAACCAGACTTTCCAGTAATATTAAACCAGACTTTCCAGTAATATTAAACCAGACTTTCCAGTAATATTAAACCAGACTTTCCAGTAATATTAAACCAGACTTTCCAGTAATATTAAACCAGACTTTCCAGTAATATTAAACCAGACTTTCCAGTAATATTAAACCAGACTTTCCAGTAATATTAAACCAGACTTTCCAGTAATATTAAACCAGACTTTCCAGTAATATTAAACCAGACTTTCCAGTAATATTAAACCAGACTTTCCAGTAATATTAAACCAGACTTTCCAGTAATATTAAACCAGACTTTCCAGTAATATTAAACCAGACTTTCCAGTAATATTAAACCAGACTTTCCAGTAATATTAAACCAGACTTTCCAGTAATATTAAACCAGACTTTCCAGTAATATTAAACCAGACTTTCCAGTAATATTAAACCAGACTTTCCAGTAATATTAAACCAGACTTTCCAGTAATATTAAACCAGACTTTCCAGTAATATTAAACCAGACTTTCCAGTAATATTAAACCAGACTTTCCAGTAATATTAAACCAGACTTTCCTGTAATATTAAACCAGACTTTCCTGTAATATTAAACCAGACTTTCCAGTAATATTAAACCAGACTTTCCAGTAATATTAAACCAGACTTTCCAGTAATATTAAACCAGACTTTCCAGTAATATTAAACCAGACTTTCCAGTAATATTAAACCAGACTTTCCAGTAATATTAAACCAGACTTTCCAGTAATATTAAACCAGACTTTTCAGTAATATTAAACCAGACTTTCCAGTAATATTAAACCAGACTTTCCAGTAATATTAAACCAGACTTTCCAGTAATATTAAACCAGACTTTCCAGTAATATTAAACCAGACTTTCCAGTAATATTAAACCAGACTTTCCAGTAATATTAAACCAGACTTTCCAGTAATATTAAACCAGACTTTCCAGTAATATTAAACCAGACTTTCCTGTAATATTAAACCAGACTTTCCTGTAATATTAAACCAGGTGCAGAAAATTGTTTGGGATTTTGTGTAACCACCTTGAGTTTTTCCAGCATCGTCGCCTCGTCTGCAAATCTCAGGTTTCCACTGCCAACACCAAGCTTCTTGGCAAGGTCGCTGAGGTTCACCTGCAGACAAAGGGAGGTTTGAAGTTTTCTCAGGTGAGAATATTTAGTTTTTAAAAGAAGAGGCGTTGAGCAGGAGCCAATCAGCTGACCTGTCGATCATGGCGAGCCGACACGAGCCACAGGCCTTTCTTCTTCTTGTCCTTCAGGAAAAGGTTCTTGGTGACGGCGCCGCTGACGTCCTGCAGGTGAGGCATCATCTCCTCCACTGTGAACACCTGCAGCGAGGAGAAACTGACAGGGGTCAAAGGTCAGCAATGTGGAGGAGCAACATCATGTCATTCGTTTTCTCTCCAAACAGCTCCACTCATTTTTGAAAAACCGCTGGTGATACAGTGAGACTAAAGTGTCTTGAATGAAAGCTTTTATATTGCTTTTATCACAAAAGAGATTTTTAAATGGAAAAATCTGTGTTTTTGTTTGTTCCTCTGAAGAAAGAGATGAACTAACTAACTTTAAAGCTCCTGTATGTAACTTATTTTTTAAACATATTTGTTCACTCTGCCACTATCTCCTGATATATTGATGTTTGACAGGTAATATCTGAAAAAAACTATAGTCATCTGGCGTCTCCCGGTGGTAATAAAAGCATTTATAAAAACCAGAGCGCCCCATGGTTAACCAGCCAATAAAAACAGAGCTTCTAACTTCTCACCCCCCAACCCACGCCCCCGCCTGTCAACCCTGCAGCGGCCGCGCAGGTTCTCGTTGAAATAATTGCAAAGCGATGCAAAACTGTTTTGTATGTGACACAAATGTATTAAATATCCCTTCTTCATCCCTGCTCTGGACTTTTCTTTTGTTTTTTTGCCAAAAGTCAAGTGATCGCTTCTTCCTCCAGACCTCGACTGACAGAAATGAGGAAGTCACGAGCGAATTAAATCATGTCCAACGTGGCTGCGTGAAGCTCTGCAGATTTCAGGGTGTTTTTGTTTTGCTGGACCAGTGCTCCATGTTTTTATTTTATTTTTTAGAACGTTTTATTAACATATAATCACAGAACTTTGCAGCGGCTGAGACGGGACGTAGTGGAGGTGGAGCATTCCAGGCTGCAGCGCGAGCGAGGTGGAGCTATGGCTCTGAGTGAGGAGGGACCAGAAACGTGTCTCTGTTCAAAATGTTTCTAAGTGCCAGCGTGTTCAAAAACTACATATAGCACCTTTAACACTGTTACTTTAAGTCACTACAGCAAAATAAATCAACTAAATTTTAAAAACAAGTTATCTGGAAGTTATGAGTTACTAATATTTTTACTAAAATAGGACTTTATTTGATCTGAAATCATTTTAAATTCGACTATTGTTTTGTAACTAAGGTAAAAGTTTTAAAATTTTCTTTAGCTCATGGTAAACTTACCTTGAATGATGCTAGTTAATATGCTGGATAATGTTGATTTAATTAGTTTACTGTTCATAGTATTCCAATCACAATCCTCCTTACTGTTAATTCCACTCAGAACAGCAAAATAAAGCAGTTTAAAGCAAAAGTGTAACCGTAATTTTTATTAGTCATGGCCGAACATTTAGAATCGATCAAAACAGACCTGTAATGATATCAAGCTGTTCTTGTCTGCAGTTTTAACTTTTTTTAAGCCTTCACAGCATGATTGAGATGTACTGTGGCGCCCTCTGCTGGTTCGATTCGGTTAATGCATTACAAATGTATAATCGTTTACGAAAACTAGTTTTCAAAATCAAGGAAACTTAAAATAATAATAATATCCTAAATAATTAATATTATCGAATGGTTGTAGCTCTGAATAAAAAAAGAGCGCTAACGTTTTTTTTAATGTAGTTGTATGATATAATACCTTAAAAAGTTGTTCACCAAATTACACCCCCACCTTTTTTTAAAACAAATAAATTGGTTCTGTGCAACTTTATTAAAATAATTTAAAAAAATGTTCAAATGAATTAATAACTTTTAATTGTGCTTGCTTGCTTTATGGGGAGATTCAGGTCCCTCTTGTAAATGAGTCCCCGTGACTCAACGAGGCTAGCCTGTATAAATAAAGGTTGAATGAATGAATGAATGAATGAATTCAGAACTCAGTGTTGATTGCAGTAAAATAAAAGTACAGTAAATTCTCCTTATACTGATCAGCTACGCCGAATTAAAATGTGAGTCTTTCCAAGTAAGAAACTGTCTTTATACCTACTGCATAACATTATCATAGTTTACAGAAAGCAAGTCAAATTTAAATACATCAGGAAAGCATAGCATGCTCAGAGCTCGGAACCTTTTTCTCTGGTTTTGGTTTTTACCGGCGGGTGTTCCACGCTGCTCGTCTGGATGTTTAAAGTCTGCAGATATTTCTCCAGCTCCGCGCGCAGATCCTCGGACATGACGGCAGATGTTTAATGAGGAAAACAAAAAATAATTAAACCAGCAAACGGAACCGAAACCGAACAGCTGCACTTCTTCTTCTGTGACGTTTTACGGGAAAACAAATACTATAAAACAAATTTACTGCCACCTGCTGGACATGATGGATGAATCAGTATTTATTTATTTATTTGTCAGTCACGTTTTTATTGACACATTTGAGCAACATCTAATAAATACATTATTTAGTTTACACATATATTTTTATTTACATTAATATTCACATATATTCACATTTGTTTATTGTTTTGTGGTCCTTTTGGCGATGATAAAAGTAAGAGTCTTCTAAATACTCTTTGTTTTCCCTCAACACAGTCCAGTTCATGTTTCTGCTGCTTTGAGTTGCTCTTCTAAGCATGTCTCTGTGACACACAGGATCTTCTCTTGATGATCCACATGATGTGCCATATAGTATGGAAGCAGTTATGTCTCATATTTCAAATTAAAATGGATTAACAGAAATGCTTTTAGTTTCAAAATAAAGCTGCATGTTTTGACTCATAAATAAAATTTAAAATGAATAATCCAAACTGCATTTTCATCTTCAAATGGTAAAATGGAGCTTACTTAAATAGCGCTTTCCAGTCCCCTGTGAGGGGCCCCAAAGCGCTTTACAGCACCAGCCATCCACCCATTCATACACCGGTAGCGGTAGCCTGCCATGCAAGGCGCTGCCAGTCCTACTGGGAGCAACTTGGGGTTAAGTGTCTTGCCCAGGGACACAACGAGGTATGCAGTGACCAGGGATCGAACCCGGGACCTTCTGGTCCTGAGCTGCAGGCTGCCCTGCCTCTACACCATCTCGGCCCCGACTGCTCAATTTGTAAATTAATTAAAATGTAAATAAAATAACCCAAAAAAGCTAAGTCTGGTCCTCTGGACATTCAAAAAATAAAACAAAACAAAGCAAAAAAAAAATGTAGAAACGTTTCGTCTTTCGTCCGAAAGACTTCCTCAGTCTGAGTTGCTGTGTTCAGGGTTGCCAGATCTCCAGACCGAAAGAAGCGATCAGCTCCTTCAAAACAAGCACAAACAAGCGGCTCGCTCTTTCAAAAAAAGCCCAAAAAAAGCCCAGCTGGCAACCCATCCCATTGTGTAAAAAAAGGCAGTTTTAAACAGTATAAACATATTTATTATGGCATTACATATATCTAGCAAAATTATACATAAAAGAACGTATTCAGTCTAAAAAATAAAAATACATTTTGCATTTTTCTCCCATCTGTGGTCGGATCCAGTCTTGAAGAGCACGCTCTTTCTCCCAATCTTTATTATATTTTTTTCCATATTTACCCCACTTAGAGCTCACATTAGCGTTGTCTTGTCTAGACAAAGAATAAAGAACAATGTTGCATTCGCGTGTAGTCGGATGTCCCGTGAAGATACACGGTTTTTAATTTTAAACTCACTTTGAAAGTAATTTTCATTAATTTATCATTTTGTTTGCTAAAAACGAACATAGTTGAATGATACAAGATATATATGTGGTGTCACTATATGCAAAGTTCAAAAATGATGTCACAATACTGTAATGTATACAGCAGTGTTCGTGCATGTATATTACAGAGTGTCAGTGAACGCACCGCGAGAGAGAGCGTGACGTAGGCACGCGGGTTCAGTGTGTGTGTGAAGATAGAAAGTGCAGAGAACGGAGTAATGCAGGATCGTGCCGTCTGATAAGTGTATTGTGCAGTTTAAACAATAAAGCTACATCAGCACCAAACCAGCATATTTATTAAGCGTGCAGAGAAACATCAAAAATACCTTTAAAATAACTTCAGGAGTACATTTCACAAAACAAGCCCAAATAAGCGACGCAACACACACGGTAAGCACAAAAAACCGCCACAAGCGGCTCACCGAATTTAAAAGCGACTCCAGGAAAAAACAAGCCCAATGCCGCTTGAAATAAGCGGACTTGGCAACTATGGCTGTGTTCAGCTCAGTCTTATAAATAGCACCCTCCCACAGTGGAACAACCAGTTGGCTGATGACAGCCGAAACCAGCTGCTCACATGATCAAGGAGGACCATCAGCCTAACAATGGATCATTAACACCCTGATGGTTGTTTGCTATTCACAGAGGGCTGAGTGATACTAGCAATAACAGCATTGTAAGAGGGGGACAGTTGAACCCGGAGGCCTCCACCTCTGTTTAATGATGGACGGTTTCTTTTCACAAAGATGGCCTCCTTTACTCCTCTCTCAAACCATCGTTCCTCTCTATCAAGGATGTGAACATCTTCATCCCTGAAAGAGTGACCGCTGGCCTGGAGATGAGTGTAGACGCAGAGTCCTGACCTGATGATGTTGATCTTCTGTGCTGGGCCATCCTTTTGGCCAGTGGCTGTTTAGTTTCCCCGATGTAAGACTGATCACAGCCCTCCTGACACTGAACAGCATACACAATATTACTCTGTTTGTGCCGGGGACTGGATCTTTGGGATGAACCAGTCTTTGCCGTAATGTATTTTGGGGTTTAAAAGCCACTGGGACGTTGTGTTTAGAAAATAAACGTCTCAATGTCTCTGAAACTCCCGCAAGATCAACATCATCAGGTCAGGACTCTGCGGTCTACACTCATCTCCAGGCCAGCGGTCACTCTTTCAGGGATGAAGATGTTCACATCCTTGATAGAGAGGAACGATGGTTTGAGAGAGGAGTAAAGGAGGCCATCTTTGTGAAAAGAAACCGTCCATCATTAAACAGAGGTGGAGGCCTCCGGGTTCAACTGTCCCCCACTTACAATGCTGTTATTGCTAGTATCACTCAGCCCTCTGTGAATAGCAAACAACCATCAGGGTGTTAACGATCCATCGTCAGGCTGATGGTCCTCCTTGATCATGTGAGCAGCTGGTTTCGGCTGTCATCAGCCAACTGGTTGATCCACTGTGGGAGGGTGCTATTTATAAGACTGAGCTGAACACAGCTTCTCAGACTGAGGAAGTCTTTCGGACGAAAGACGAAACGTTTCTACAGATTTTTTTTTTTTTTTGCTTTGTTTTGTTTTGATTTTTGAATGTCCAGAGGACCAGACTTAGCTTTTTTGGACAAATCCCAAAAACATTTTAACCAAAAAAGAAATAATCCTAGCTCATGGTGAAATAAGTGACTGACTGAGGAAACGCTACAGCCAGGCTCAGGAGCTGCTACAGCCAGGTTTAGGAGGTGATACAACCAGGTCCAGGAACTCCAAAACCAGGCCTAGGAACTACTACCACCAGGCCTATTGGAGCTGCTAAGTCCAGGTCCAGGAGCTGTTACCAGGTTTGGGAGCTGATACAATGAGGCTCAGGATCTGCTGTCACCAGGCCAAGGACCGGCTACATCCAGGCCAAGGAACTGCTAAAACTAAGCCCAAGAGCTTCTGTCATAACGTGAGTAATGGCAAAAAATAAGAACAGACAGAAAACAGATGAATCAGCAGATAAAAGTTTAAACGATATGGAGGAAATTAAAAGATCACTGGACTTTATGAGCACAGAGCTGAAAAGGCAAGCAGATCAGCTGAACAGCATGATGAAAGTGTTTAAAGAGGTAAAGTTGTTGAAAAACCAGATGATAGCTGAACTGGAAAATAAAGTAGATGGTCTAGAAAATGTATAAGAAGCAACGATTTGTTGATTAACGGACTGGAAATGAAACACTGATCTTATGCGGATGCTATTAAAAATGACAACATCACAGAGGATTCACCACAGGAGCAACTACCGGTACCGACTTTGGAACAGAGATGTTACTTTTTTACAGGACAAGGACATTAAAATCGAACAAAAGGACGTTTCTATCTGTCACACATTGTCTAATAAATCAAACAAACTTAAACCGACTATAGTTATCAAGTTCACAAACAGGAAATCAAGAAACAATGTAATAATGCAAGCAAAAAAACTGAAAGGAAAAAACGACTACATAAATGAACACAACTACCGGTAAATAAAAATGCAAATATTGCACGTGAAGCAAGGTTGTTAAAAATAATAATCAGAGTCAGAGAATCTTTATTGTCATTTGCACCGCATGTGGTACATGTGATGAAACAAGATTATGTACACAGGGTCCCAGTTATATCCAACAATAAAATGTAAGAAAAGAACAGTAATAAAATCTAAGATATGAACTAAGAAAAACATCAACTTGAAAAAATACACTAAGCACTAATATCATAGAAAAACATCACTCTGAACAGCAGCACGAACATGAGTCTGTATGAGCAGATGAACACAGCAACATGAAAACAGATCAGCAGCAACGTGATGTGATATTTTGCAGTGGTTCTGGTTATTTATTCATGAGTCTAACAGCCTCACGGTAGAAGCTGTTCCTCAGTCTAGTGGTTCTACACTTGATGCTCCTCAGCCTCCTGACATAAGCCTCCTGCCTCCTGAATGATAAATAATAATAATATACTAACGACTTGGACAAGAAACGGAAACATTTGGATCAAAGAAAAGGAAAGGTCTCAGGCTAAAATAATAATAGAACTCAAGGATTTGGAACGATTTAAATGAGCCCAGAAATGGACAAACAAACAAGGTAAACGGGCAAACTAAATAAGGTAAAATGGATGAGCTAATAAGGTACAGGTAACCCCCGACCTACGACCCCATCGACCTGCGAACCACGGGACCTACGAACATATCATATTTAATAAAAATATGAAATTACTGTATTAAAAAAAAAAAAAAAAAAATTTTTTTTTTTTTTTGTGTTTAAATGTTCTTAATTTCATGTGTACATCACTTTGTTGCAGCTCTGGTTGTTTTAAAGGCTTTATAAATAATAATTATGATAAAAAAGATCATTTCTGATCATTTTTGAGCAATTTTTGAGCAATCTTGGGCAACAGGAAGTAGGTCTTCAGTTTACACGGTCACAAATTAATGTAGAACACCGGACGCTATTTTAGGTTCAGTCACTGGGGTCTCCGGTCACAAATTAATGTAGAACACCGGACGCCATCTTAGGTTAGCTGCCGAGAGCCGGACGAAGACTGGTGACCAGGATGGCTTCATATGGATTAATTACTAGCTGGAAACGTCTCTGTGAACTTTGTGGATGTCTCAGGCAGCAGCGGATTTATCGCCGATCGTGCCAGGCCGCCGTGCGAACACCTCCGGCCTGGCTAGCTCCAGAGCTAACACTGGAGCTAACACGGGAGCCGGCCTTTTGAACACTGGTGACCAGGATCGCATCATATGGATTAATTACTAGCTGGAATAGCTCTGTGGACGTCTCAGGCTGGAGCAGCGGCTGGAGCAGCAGCTGCAGATTGATCGCGCCGCCGCTCCAACACTAGCTCATGGCTTGGCTAGCAGAAGCTAGCCAGCTAGCTAACACAGGTCTGGAGCAGCTGCGGTGGCTTGCCGGCCCCCGCGCTGCTTGGCCCGAAAACAATCAACGCATGGCAACCTATGTCGGCTTTGACCATCTCAAAGTAAGAAAATATATTTTTATTTATTCTGTAAATGTGAATAGCAATGTTTAACATTACAGTACACTACTGTACATGCTTAAATGTGTGCGCGCGCTCCGTTAGCATGATAAATAAAGGTTGAATGAATGAATGAATGAATAATTTTTTTTTTTTAATATAATTTTCACCCCCTACCTACGAACGGATCGAGCTGCGAACGGTTCTTAGGTCCCAAACTCGTTCGTAGGTCGGGGGTTCCCTGTACCTGTAAATGGACAAATGGACACATACATTGAAACATGACAACATACGAAGACCAAGAATTTAAAATTTATAATATAGATGATGTGATTGGTAAAAAAAAAGCCACGCTAGTGTGACTTGATTTTCTAGCAAGTAGCTGCATCCTGATGTAATCCTGATGAGTCACGACAAGAAATGCCCACGGCGTGGTGCGATCGCAGGCATACATGATAAAATAGTCATGGGAACATGCTGCTAACACAGAGAACAAGGTGAGGGTGCAGAATATTGTATCACTGTTGCAGAAAAGAGCAGGAAAAAAGACCATTTAGTGAGTGCTGAGTGTAGCAACACCAAGATTGACTTTACAATAAAAAAAATCCAACTTTGCTGATATCCAACCATGTTCTAATCTGCATCATGATAAGTATAGCAGAACATCATACAGTGAAAAGGAACTAATCAACCTGATCAATGGAAAATGTACAGGTGGACATAAAATATGTAAAAGAAAATATTTCCCAGTATTTTTCTTACAGACCTTTGTACAAATGAGCCAAATTAAAAAGGGAAAGTCAACAGTTCAGTTGCTGGGATCCAAACACTTCTTACTGAACCATCGTGGATTCACATCCAAACAAAGTTACATGAAAAATCATCTGTATGGAATAATAACCAATTCATTGGAGTGTAGTTGGATATATTTTAAAAACTGATCTGTGTGATTTATTTATACAAGGTTTCTGTCACTTTGTGTTTAATGAAATAAAAAAACTGTAGTTCATGAAAACTCTTCAAAATGAAAATGCATTTTTAAAACCAAATGTCATTGTTAAACAGAGACAACAATGCTGATAAAATAAATTTAAACAATAAAACCATGTATTAATTGTGCATTATTTAAATATATATTTTGTATATAGAGGTACTGGCAATACTGTCTTGTTGAACAAACTTTAGGCACTCTAAATGCATGTCCTAATGTCTTTTGGCATTTATACAAAAAAATTACCGTCCTCTAAGCAAGAATTAAGTATACATTCAATTGTTCTTCTCATTTACCGGTAAGTATGCTGTATCTATTAGACTGTGGTGATGTAAACTTTAGAAAAACACGTTTTTGTGGGACAAGAGCAAATGTTAGAAATAACTACCGTATTTTTCGTCCTATACGTTGCTGTTTGCTCATTTGCATGCCCTGTGACTTATACACCGAAGCAACTTATTTATGGATTTTTTTTCACCATATTTATAAACCAATTTTTGGCTGAGATATGACAGTTTTCACTGAAATATGACAGTTTTCATGCATTCCGGCTGACAATATTGAACACTACCATTTTCAGCCGCTAGACAGCACTCGAGTAGTATGGCATGCCTTTGCGACATGTTAAAGGTAAGGTAAAAGTGGCTATTAATGACACCATCGGCTTGCCATAGCCTTCCACCTTTGTCCAGCTCTGGGATCATGCCTGGAGCAACCGTCAAATCAGGGTTTTTTTTCACTGCACCGCCCTGACAAAATGAAGCTGATTTGACTATTGAAGTGCATTTATTAAGTAAAAGTTCAACTGAGACACACCTTTACTATAATGTTGAGGAAACAAATTTGTTCCCTTTTAGTTCGGTCTCTCGGTGCAACATACTTGCTATGGGAATTGCGCCCCCGCACAATTACCTGAAGGAATACATTCACGCCTTTTACGGCAGGGGGCGTCACCCCGCGCCAGAGGTACCGCCCTTTAGGTACTTAGGCGACTGACGCCCCTCCATCTTCCTCTTTTTTGCCCTTCACCTCACAAACACCTGAACTACCTCTCTTCGCGGGACTTCTTTGCTGCTCCATCGCTCAACTTGAAGTGAGCTCGCTACCTGCACAGAGCGCACAGAGAATTTTTCCCTGCGTACTGCTGGACTGGCGAAAGCTAGCCCAGCACATTTCTATAACCTCGAGGTTTTCTTCTCTCCTCTCTCCTACAGGTTGCTTCGCTCGACGGAGTTATAACTGCGTCACAACCGCTAACACTAGCTTAGCAAGCTAGCCAGTGAAAGCGACACGACGGAGGAGACTCTCGAACAAAGAAGAAAAAGGATTCTGGAAGGTCTCGCTCGCCTTGTCTCGGACATGCCTCCGGAGAAAGGGAAGCGAAAGACTAAACTTCAAAGGAAAGTCAGCGGGACGGCGAGCCCAAACTCGCGCGTCTGTCCCAGCGGCTGTGGATTTTACCTGGCAGCGACGGACACCCACGAGGCCTGTCCAGTCTGCCTAGGTATATTTCATGCAAGACAAGCTCTGGACGCGCCCAACTCTTGCCCACACAGCAGCCAGATGCTGGACGCGGTGTTGCGGCAGCGCGTGGACCTCGTGGCTAAAGCCATGGGAGGCGCAGCTGGTCCATAGGACCCGGACACCACGGAGACCCTCACTCCGACGCCAGAGCTCGAACTCCCAGATCGTCAGGAACAAAGCCGACTCTCCCCAGCAAAGCTTGCAGAGCCTCAGCATTGCTTCTCGAAAAGTGCTACAGAGCTCAAGGACTCGCGGCGCGCACCATGAACGCGTCAGCGATGATACAGGCCTACCTTGCAGAAAAACTCCAACAACTGCTGGAAACCTCAGATAAGCAAGCTGCTGCCGAACTACTGGACGAAGCCCGCAGAGCTACAGACTTTGTCCTTCGTATGATGGGTACAGCTGCTGTGGCTCAGGGCAGAGGTATGGCGGAAGTGGTCATCGCGCTCCGCCACCTGTGGATGACGCTGACGGATTTACCAGAAGGACAAAAGGTGCCTTTTCTCCACCACTCGATAGAAGCGGAGGGACTTTTTGGCCAGACTTTGGAGCGAATCCAAACCAAGCTGGACCAAAGGCGCAGGCAGGCTGAAGCTCTCAGGGTGGGCATCCCTCGTCGGAGTTTCGTCCCACCCAGAGAGCCCGCTGGAAGCAGACCTGCACAGCCGCGGCACCGCTCGACGACGCATGCACCACCGCAGAAGCGGACAGCATATGAGGAGGAGCCTCGGCAGAGACCCCCGCCGAACCAACCTCGCTCCGAGCATGCATGGACTAAAAACAGGTTTGTCCCACGCCAAGCGAGCAGGCACAGGGCCTCCTCGCGAACCAGGACACTCGTCAAAAACGTGCCTGATGAACCAGGTTCACGTTTACTTTTTTGACGACCTCCTGCCCACGTGGTAACAGGAGTGTTCGATCCTTGGTCAGACTTTATTTGTAGCAAAGTACAAAAAGCTGATAACCATGTTGCATGCACAAACCATGTTTTTCCTGCTGTGAGTGACATCAAATCATGTATGTCGTTGCACGTAAGCACGAATAAACTCATAAAACAGCACATCCCTGTTTTATTTAAAAAAACAACAACACACCAACACAAATAAAGTCAACAGTACGGGCCTCTGGCCTGTCAGCCGTCATAAAGGGAGGGCCACATCCCCCTCCCTCACGGCTCATGGGGTGGTAGCCTATTCAATAAGCCCCAGCAGGGTGCCTTTGAACCTGTCTCCAAAAGGCAGACCCAGAGGCATCTGTGAACAGACCCTACACCTCTCGCTGAAGCAGGTGGGAAAGGGCACGTGTTCCAGTCCCTGCTCCATTAGGAGCAAGGGGCCGGCTAATACACTAGACAGACGACCACGTGACACGTTCACACCACAGGAGAGCACGTCGGACACCCCAAAGCAGACACATTTTTCACACCCTCTGAAAAGCGGCTGTGATCACGCTTCTGTGCGTGTAAAAGGATCGGAGTTGAACCAGGTTTTTCCTCCTGATTCTGAAAGGAAACTGGGCTCCTTATCAACAAATTACCTTGAGTCTGCCAGCCACAAAAGATCATCCCCACGTTCACACATCGCTGTTGCTCCTTTATTATTCATGAGGGACACACAAAGCTCGAACAGTGGAAGTGTAACATGTGATTTTCCTCACAAGGTTGCATCTACTTTGTCCCCACACGGTATCCCACCTGGTGGGACAACAATTAAAGTCAGGAGGTCTGCTCGTTTACAGAAACAGCAGCCCCTCGACTCAACAGAAAAACCTGTTTTGGAGGGAAACAGTGGTTTTCCTACTCCAACTCATTCTAATAAAATTAATAGACTCCATCTGTGTTTGAGGAGACTCGGTCAGAGAAGTCTGTTGACACATCAACGTGGAGGCCCGCTCCTCAACTTGGTGGACTCTCAAAGTCTCACACAAGGAGTCATAGCCCAGCTGTTTAGGCCAGGTTCTGGAATTAATTCCAGCCTGTTAGCCGAAAAAGACAGACTTATGGCGTCGGGTTTGCCTGAGAACGTGGTGATAACTATACAAAATGCCCATGCCGGGTCAACACAATCTCTATATGCACAGAAATGGCACATCTTCGAAGCTTGGTACTCAGAAAGAAATATTATTTCTTATGCTTGCGACCTAGCTCAACTTTTAACCTTCCTTCAGGATTTACTGGAAAAGGGTCGTTCCTATTCAATGATTAAGGTGTTCCTTGCAGCTATCTCTACCTGTCACGAGGGCTGGGGACACAGGACCCCTGGAGCACACCCAATTATAATGAAATATATGAAGGGTGTGCTTCAAACTAGGCCGCCCAGCAGGACCTTGACCCCTAGTTGGGATCTTGGACTTGTCTTGGGGGCTCTTTGCGACCCACCATTCGAGCTTCTCAGCGAGATTAAGATAAATCTTCTATCTTATAAAACTGCTCTTCTCCTTGCTCTTTGCTCGACGAAACGCGTGGGTAACCTCCATGCATTATCTGTACACCCAATGTGTACCAGATTCGCCCCTGATGGGTCAAAGGTCACACTAAGGCCTAATCCCACATATACTCCCAAGGTCCTGACCCTGGATCATAGGAGTCTGGACTTTGATCTCTCCTTCTTTCCACCTGCTCATGTCCTTACCAAGGAACAGGAAAGGCTACAGGCTCTCTGCTCAGTGAGGGCTTTGCGCACCTACATGCAGAGGGCAGCCGAATGGAGGAAAACAATCCAACTATTTGTCTGCTTTTCTGCACCTGCTACAGGAAAGGCCCTATCAAGATAGCGCCTCTTACATTGGGTGATGGAGGCCATCAAGAGGGCTTATGGTAGCAAGGGTCAACAAGTGCCCCCTGGAGTCCATGCTTACTCAACCAGGGGCTTAGCCACTTCCAGGTCATTGTTCAAGGGCGTGTCAGTTGCAGACATTTGTGCTGCTGCGAACTGGAGCTCTTTAAACACTTTTGCAAAGTACTACAGTTTGGATGTTACTGCGTGTGACGTCACTCAGGCTGTTCTTTCTAATACACAATAGAAAGTAGCTTTGAGATGCCCTCTTGTCAATGGCAGACGTTTTCACACTAACAGGCATTTTACTGAGCATTTCAAGGGCGTGAATGAATTACGTTCCCATAGCAATTATGTTGCACCGAGAGACCGAACTGAAAGGGAACTGAAAGTTATGCACCATAACTCATGTTCCCTGAAGGAAGGGAATGAGGTGCAACATAGCTGGCCCTTTTCAATGCTGAAAGCTCAATGAAGTGCAAATTTTTGAGGAAGATGGAGGGGCGTCAGTCGCCTAAGTACCTAAAGGGTGGTACCTCTGGCGCGGGGTGACGCCCCCTGCTGTAAAAGGCGTGAATGTATTCCTTCAGGTAATCGCGCTGGGGCGCAATTCCCATAGCAAGTATGTTGCACCTCGTTCCCTTCCTTCAGGGAACATGAGTTATGGTGCATAACTTTCAGATTTCAACTTTATAAAATGTACAATGGAACATTAAATGTAATACCAAAAACATGCATGTTATGCTACCTTCAGGCCCAGGTCTCCCTTGCAAAGAGATCTGTGATGTCAATGGGATTTGTCTAATTAAATAAAGGTTACCGGTAATAATAATAATAATAATACCAAATCTTATTTTTTCTGTAATTCATAACTTCATGTATTTGACCAGATTGTCTTTCTTGTGAGACAGGAAAACAAAGACCTTAAAGCTGCAGTATGTAGCTTTTTTTATGAACATATTTCTTCACTCTGTCACTACCTCCTGACAGACTGATGTTAGCCAGGTAATCTCTGAAAAAAAAAAAAAAAAATATTGTCCCCTTGCTTCTCCAGGTGGTAAATAAGCATTTCTAAAAAGAAAAGGTGACCCGCCATTTTCCAGCCAATAAAAACAGAGTTTGTAACCAGCCAATAAAAACAGAGCTTGAATTTGAATCAGCCAATAAAAACAGAGCTTGAATTTGAAATTCAACAGACCACAAGGGGGCAGAGCCACATATGGCTCTGAGGGGGAGGGATCAGAATGCTTTGCCTGTTGAAAATATTTCTAACTGCTGCAGTTCTACAGAAACTGCATACTGAACCTTTAATGACTCTCTAGTGAGAAGGTATTTAGATTAATATGTGAATTTACTTTGTAGGTGCTGCTTCCTGTGCAGTTTAAAGCTTGGAGCTCTACATTCTAGTTTTGAATTAAGAAAATTCCCCAGATAGGGAATGAAACATTTTGAAATTTAGAATACAAATCCATATGTTTAGTTGGTGTTTTTTTTTTTTTTTTTGCATGTTCTGAATGACTGGAAATCTATACCAGCATGTTCCTGTAATACATTTTTAAAATTCGCCTTTATTTTGTTTTATAAATGTTGAATTTATATTAAATAAGATTTTTTTTTTTCAGAATGAAATTTCAATTAACTGTGTAAAAGTTTAGGATATTGATACTCCATCATTGAAAATTGTTACAACTAAAAAAAATAACAAAAAAATAAAATAAAAAAAAGCTAGAAAGCAACTGACCTCAACATGACATCAACATGCAACTTTATTTTAAACTAATAGACCTTTTACCAGTTGACGTCATCGCGCATGCGCACTCGCATTTTTCCAGAATTTTCCGGAAGTTGGGGGGAAACGCGGCAATACTACTAGTGTTTTCCTTACTGCCAACGGTCGCGGTGGGGAAATATGACTTTTATTGTGTTTGTAATTGTTCCAGGCAACGTAAACGAGTAAAAGAAAAAGGTGAGACTTGTTCGTTTTACAACGTCCCTCTAGGAAAGTCGAGTAAAGCGACTAAAAGAAGGAAGATGATGCTTCAAGCGCTTCGCCGGCAGGACTTCACCCTGACACAAAGCAGCAACGTGTGTAATCGGCATTTTTTATCTGGCATGGCCATTAATGGTCCAAGCTCCGTGGATTAAGTTCCAACATTACATCTTGGATATGGGAAACAGACAAAACAGAGAACAACCTCCCGCAGCAGAATGCTACTGGACAGTTGATAAGCTAGCAGCTAGCTAGTTCTACTAGACCTGGCTGTACCTCAGTCCACTGCCTGTGTTGAAGTTTCAACCTGCAACATGCAAGGAGATTCTTCCTTCAACCCCCCTGAAGAAAGAACAGGTGAGTAAAATAGCATCAAACACTGTGCAGCTGTATAAAAATGAACAGACCACTGCACTGTTAGCCTGTTATCATTTGAACTCTTTCTGCATTGAAAAAATATACAGTAGTAGTTTCCACAAGACAAACATGTTTTATTAACATTATTTGAGGTCTGACTTTAAAAACATTTCAGCCATTTCTCTGTTTCTGTAAGTTATTCGCACAGTTTTGCTGGGAGCATCGGTGACATGCTGTCACAGAAAAAAAAAGCAATCCTGTCATCAATGTGTATAAGCATACAGTTTAACTATACACAAGACTGTTTTGTTTATTGTCAAATATGAATTAATACTTTGTTTTACAGCAGCAACTGGCCACCAACTCCTTGCTGACAAAGGGTTTGATGTCAAGTCAGAGGTGGAAAAAGGGAAGCTAGTCTGAACCTGCCCACCTTTCGGCATCCAGGACACAAGCAGTTCACTGAGGAAGAGGTATGTATTGTACAAGGAGTGTTGTGGCCTTTTGTAGCACTAAGTGCAATAAAGTAAAAATATCTTTGTAAATACAGGTGTTTCCGGCAGCGTCTAACTGGCCCGGCGGGGCACAAAGATTTGCTTGCCCACTGGGCCAACACACATTTATGGACCTGTCAGGCCTGTCATGGTCCAAATATATTTATTTTAAATAAATTCTGTCAACCGTGACATCACATTGGTTAAAGTTTTTGAAGGACATCACGCTAAGCTAATCCAATGAAAACTCACAGCACTCCTCAGCTGGCTCAGTCATTCCCTCCCCAATTAGACCAAATTTATATACTGTATTCAAATCCATGTTTATTACAGTAATTGATTAATGAAATAGTCCACACATCCCAAAACAGACATTGATTGTAGTACATTAAATTTAGAAATGAACACACCAACCTTTAAATATAAAGCAACTGTGCTCTAATTTGACTTTTAGTGAAGTGGAACTTTTGTTTAGTTAATTTTTTTAATCTGTTAATATACAAATGCTGTTTTAGTCACATTTTAGGATTTTGATGACTTAGCACCAGAACCCCATAAACATTAAACTGTCTAAAATCTCCAAGTTGTCAGAGAAGGCATCATTAAAAAAAATATTAGCAGGTTACTTTCTGTCCTTTAACAAGTGAAATGACAAACACAAACACATCTTCTGGTATGTGTTGTTTCTGTTTGTGACTTATATAAATAATGTGTGTGCAGTGAACCATTCTTCACTGCATGACTGTTTGCATGTATCTGCCTCAATTAAATCTGATTCTGCTTGTGAGACATTTAAAGATGTTTTGAACTTCTGGCAGGTCTCTCTGATGGCGAGGAGACTGGACAGGGGCCGCGGTCGTCAGCGTCATCTGCCGGAGGGCCTGGATCGAGAAACCGCAGCCAGGGGCTTTGAGCATACCTCAAAAGAAAAAAACATGGTTTTAAAATCTAGACAAAATAAAGGAATTAAAGAAACATACAGATAAGCGTTAGTGGTTTTTAATGTTTACTACTTCACCTGCAATATGTCAAGAATGGCTCCACACTCAAAATGTCCTTGTGAAGACCAGCCAGCAGTGATGGGCTCATTCTGGTCATCAGGATGTCGTGGGTCAAAACGCAGGCTGTTCAGCGTCCTCCTGGAAAACTTCTCGACGCAGAAGTCATGCCTTAAATGACACCAACATGAAAAATGTGGTTTATATCAAACACATATTAGCAAATCTGTTTGTAGAAGTGTTTTGTTGTTTTAAAAAAAATGTCCAAAAACTATTCCAGATCTTACAATTGTAGAAAACGTTTAAAACAGTGCATATGTCATTGCATTTATTTCTTATCTAGTGCCACTAGAAAACAATTAACAATAATTAACACAATACTGTACAATGAACTACAATTGTACAATGTTGAATAGTTTTTTGACTGGAATAAGACAAAATAAGTGATATTGTATTATTCCAGTTGTTGGTGAAGTTTGACTGAAAGTTACCTTTCTGGGTATTTGTGTTATAAGCATAATATGAAATTTCTTCAGGAACACTGATTAAACTCACTTTAAAACTTGCAGCTCATCCAAGTAGCAGGTGCAGTTCGTTTTTGGGCTGTTCCATGTACAAGGTAACTGGGTACAGGTTGGTTTGGGCGGCCGTGGTGTAGTGGTAATGGCAGTCGTCTCCCGATCGGAAAGTTGGCGGTTCGACTCCCGGGACCCGCACCATGTGTCGTTGTGTCCTTGGGCAAGACACTTAACCCTGAGTTGCTCCCGGTAGGACTGGAAAGCACCTTGCATGGTAGTCTGCCGCCACCGGTTTATGAATGTGTGTAGCATTCAATATATGTGTAGCACTTTGAGATTTTCAGTAATGAAAAGTGCGTTATAAATTGAATTAATTATTATTATTATTATTATTATTATTATTATTATTATTATTATTATTATTATTATTATTATTATTATTATTATTATTTAGAATGTATTTCCAGCATGGTTGCAGCTACCTCCTTGTCTGCAAAAACAAACAATATACAACCATATTGTGTGTCATTATGGAATTCACATGCAAAATATATTGTTAGTAATACATTTAAGATTTTCACACATTTTACGTCTAATAAAGTGTAAGCTGTATAAACAGCGTGTCAAAAGTGCAAAAGTAAATACGTTCTCAAAGATAATTAAATTTTCCCAGGAAAGCTAATAAATGTATCTCTTGGGATAGTTCTTATTTTTCACATCACAACATCACCAATTGTCTCAGGTTGTATTTAAGACATAGTTTACAGAAATCAAATAAGAAATAAGGACTCTACAAACATTTGTGTGACTGACTCAAATGTCATGTTTTTGTTTACATTCATTCATTCAACCTTTATTTAGTCAGGTAAATCTCATTGAGCCTCGAGGGCTCAGTTTTCGTCATATGTGGAGGGTCACAGTTTACATACTGTGCTATGAAGACATGGCGCTAGTTATAGCAGCTAACAGAAGATGTTAAACCTGTAACAATAACCAAATCAGTCTAAATATCAGAAGTATTGGTGTGAGAAATTTAAAACATTGTGTGGCTGACTCAAACGTCATGTTTTTGTTTACATACTGTGCTAATACTGACGGCTCTTATGAAGACATGGCGCTAGTTATAGCAGCTAACAGAAGATGTTAAATCTGTAACAATAACCAAATCAGTCTAAACATCAGAAGTATTGGCGTGAGAAATTTAAAACATTTATTTCTGTCGCTTGGATATAACGTTGTTGACAACGACTCACCCTGCTGGACGTTCGCAAAAAGCCTGAAGGATTTCCCCATTTTCCATCAGCGCACACAATTACCTCCTCTCGTATCCGCGGCACAATGTTCAGGCATTTTGACCAGTGGTTGTCAACAATTTTACGAAACCAAGCTTCTAAATTACTACTCGCCATCAGTAAAGCTACTGGACACCTTCCTAGTTACCCCCACATCCGGTTTTGAATCAGCGCGGCTTATTTCCGTCCAATCAGAACGCTCGTTTCAGGCGAGCTTTGCGTGATGACGTCAACTGGTAAAAGGTCTACTAACAGCTGTTCCCTCTTCAGGGGTCTCCACAGCGAGTCATCCTCCTCCATCTCACTCTGTCCTCTGCATCCTTTGTCCTCACTCATGTCCTCTCTAACTGCATCCATATATCTCCTCTTTGTCTTTTTCCTGTCAGCTGCATTTCTAAAATTCTTCTACCAATATACCTTCTGTCCCTCCTCTGGACATGTCCAAACCATTTCAGTCTGGCCTCTCTAACTTTATCTCCCAGTTGTTCAACATGTGCTGTACCTCTGATGATCTCATGCCTAATCGTATCCATCCTTGTTACTCCTAAGGAGAACCTTAGCATCTTCATTTCTGCTACTTCCTCCTGTCTTTTTGTCAATGCCACTGTCTCCAGACCATACAGCAGAACTGGTCTAATCAGTCTTGTAAACTTTTCCTTTGACCTTTGCCCCTTTTGTCACAAATCACTCCTGAAACTTTGGTGCATCCACTCTATCCTACCTGGACTCTCTTCTTCACCTATTTTACCACACTCCCCATTGCCCTGGACTATTGACCTCAAGTAAAAAGGATAAGATGAGACACAAATATGCAAAACTGATCATTTCTACACCAAAGGATCAGATGAATCAACATCAAAGAGATTCCATAATCATTCTGACAAAATTTCCTTTAAAAAAGTAACTTAGAAACTACTGCACTTTCCAAGTAAAAAATGTGGTAATGACACGCTATCAAAAGTAATTTAAACGTTTTAAACTTTGCTCTTCAGTTTACTTTCAGATCTGTGGTAACAGTTGACTGTTAAGGCTCCGGTATAGCTCTACGTTTGGCCGAACGCCGCTCCGTGTGCGCGTTCTGTGCACGCGCGTTCACCCGCACAGCTCTGCGTTCGTTCTCGCGTTCATTCTCGCATTTTCGCTCCAAATTCTTGACGTCATTTGAGAAGCCACAGCGTAGAGCGTTCGCTGATTGGTCATTTGCTGACATGCGTACTGAATTGATTGACATGTCGGGGGAGAAAAAAAAGGCGAGCCGGCAGATTCAGCGCAGCTGTGTTCTGTGTTTATATCTTATTAAAAAGTTCTAAAAAATAAAAATAAAAAACAGGGAGCGCTGGTCCTGCAGCCCACAGCCCACAAGGAAATCTGCAGAGCCTCGCACAGCCACGTAGGACCCGAGTTTAATTCGCTCGTGACAAATTCATTAATTTCCTCATCATTTCAGTCATGGAGTCAACGGAGGAGGAAGCGATCACTTGACTTTTGGCAAAAAAACAAAAGAAAAGGCCAGATCAGGGATGAAGAAGGGGGATTTAATACATTTGTGTCACATACACAACAGTCCGGTGCTGGGCAGTTTATTGTGCGACAACGGGCCTCGCGTACGCGGTTGTAAAATTTGAGCTTTGCGCGTTCGTGCCCTGCGGCGCTACGCTTGTGCCTCGCGCTCGAACGGCGTCGAGCAGCGTTCGGCTGAACGCAGAGCTATATCGGGGCCTTTAGCTGAAAAGTGGGGCTAGAATGCTTCATAAAGCATGTCTGTGTTTGTGCACCTATCTTCTCTACTGTTATAACACAACTGTTTTTATGCTTCTCAGGCTGGAATCCCCCACTCGGACTCTGACCCTGGAGGCTCCCAGAGGAGTAGAGGTCAGCGCTGGAGTAGGCGATTTCACAGCTTCTTGTAGGAAAGACCTCCTTTTGCAGTCGTCAGATGGAGAGGTTAGTGTGTTCATATTTATTTATTCATTTATTTAGCATGTGTGTTTTCTCATACCTGTGTTAGTTCAGTGATGGTTGTATGGCTTTAATGTGAGAAAGCCATACCGAGGAGGAGAAACTGACTATAATAGCAACGTTGAAGTTGAAATAAAAAAAACTATGAGATGTTTGTGTTGCTGAGTGTGTGGGCTTTCGACATTGCAGCACTCTATTGTAGAGTGCCAGCTTCATTAAAGTACCTTATTAGGCTAATGAGCGTTATCAATCCAAGCGACCTTGTCCTCCTTTCCTCCCCTCCTCCTCTCATCACTATTTTCTTGCTCTCTTCAATTTAGGAGAAGTGACTTCATTAAAGCTGGTTTGATGAGGTTCCCTGTCAGTTGTTGCGGCCACTGCGTGTGTGTTTGTGTGTCATTGTTAAGTCTGTTATTTCACTGTCAAGCTCTTTGTGCAGCAACCTGCCACATTCGGTGAGCACCAAAGCAGACTTTGCCATTATCCCTGTGTGTGTTTGTGTCTGCATGTATGTGTGTGTGTGTGTCAGCCTGCCATATTGCTTGTCTGCTGGAGCATAGTGTGTCATTAACTTGGTAATTAACAAAAGATTGACACCCCCCCCTCCCTTTTCCACTCATTGTCATTGTCAGTCACAAACAAACTGGCTTTTGTCACAAGCACACTCCCATTGCCAGTGTTGTAGTGAAATAAAGTATTTTCATTCATCCAGCCAGCCATCCATCCATGCATTAAATAAACAGATTATGAGGCTAAATAAAATATGGGAAAGGTGAAGTACCCACACCTGCTTCAACCCTCCCTTGCCCCACTCTACGCCCTTGAGCAAGACCTTTAACCCCCACCATCTGCTCCCTTGGGTGCCCTAGATGACAGCACTCTGCTCCACACAGAGTGCTGTGGTAGCTTGGTGGTCTGTGGTTGTGTCAGGAAGGGTATCCGGCGTAAAAACAATTGCCAAGTCTTCGAGCAAGATAATTTGCAGTGCTGACCCCCGAGGAAGGGAGCAGCCAAAAGAAGAAGAAGAATGTATTAGTTATACAACCAACCATCAGCTATCTGCCATTTTTAGACTAAAGGCTCCCCCATAGCTCTTCGTATGTCCATACGCTGTACGGAGACAGTTCACCCGCACAGCTCAGCGTTCGTTCTCGCGTACATTCTTGCGTTTTTGCACCAAATTCTTGACGTCATTTGAGCAGCTGCAGTGCAGAGCGTTTACCTACGGGACAAATTGAGGTAGCTGATTGGTCATTTGCTGACACACCTACTGACTTGATTGACAGGTCGGGTGGGGAAAAAAGGTGCGAGCTGGCAGCTGCAGCGGTGTTCTGTTTTTATATGTTAATAAAAAGTTCTAAAAAAAAAAACAAAAAAAACAGGGAGCGCTGGTCCTGCAGTCCACACATCAGACCAGCACATTAGGAAATCTGCAGAGCCTCCCGCAGCCACGTTGGACCCGAGTTTAATTTGCTCGTGACAAATTCATTCATTTCTCATCATTTCAGTCATGGAGTCAACGGAGGAAGAAGCGATCACTGCCTTTTGGCCAAAAATAAATAAAGAAAAGGCCAGATCAAGGATGAAGAAGGGGAATTTAATACATTTGTGTCGCATACAAAACAGTCTGGCGCCGGGCAATACGCGGTCGTATAAATTGAGCTTGGCGCGTACATGCCCTGCGGGGCTACGCTTGTGCCTCTGCGTACGAATGGCGTACAGCGGCGTACGACCGTACTTAGAGCTATGCGGGGGCCTTAAGCTGTAAGGGCAAATCTCCATACTTCCCACTTCCCAGTCAATATATAACGGCCCTGTTCTTACGTGACATTAGAATGCATCCTGTTTATCCAGTCACAAGTTGACAGTGCTAAATACAGCTGGGATTTATATACGTATTCACATTTTCTTAGCTGTAAGAGTGCATATTTGTTATGGGTCACATTGAAGTCTAATAATTGTTAAGCTCAAGTAGAATATGTGCATATTTGCATGTAGAACATACTTTGTAATATGGTCACTCAGAAAACCTTTTACTGGCAGGTTTGAACACCAGTACTTAGCTGTCCAGACAAGGATGGGATCCTAATCATGTCAAAGATACTGGGTTCTAACTGAGCCTTTTCCACAGTGGGAAAATTACCTCCTGAAGAAGATGCAAAGGATCAAAACTGGCCCCGTTCAATGTGAAGAAGCAGCAACTTTGCTCTCAGCTACTTCCAAATAACTAAGATTCCCTTCTCTTAAATAAGACTAAAATTAGCCTCTTTTGAAATATGGCTGGGCTCAAAGTCCAGACAAACGTTTTTCATTAATACACTTGGTCAGGTTTTGTGTGAGATTTGCTGACTGATTTTTAATTATGGCTGGACAGACAGTTGAGCTTTTATTTCATAGTACCGGTAATTAATTTTAATCTTGAGTATCGTTGGAGCTCTTACCCTTGCTCTTCTTTACTCTTTTTCTTATACAAATAAATCATAACAAAGACAAACACACATTTCACATTAGTCATCAGAAACATCTGAGTAGAAGTATTTTCATTAAAAACTATTTTCAGTTAATTATGTTGTGAAATTTTAGACAGCTTTTCTTAGTAGTACTTTTTCCATAAATCAGCTTTTTCAATTATTTGATAGGTTGAAGAACTATTATCTGATAGCATGATGCTTAGACACAGGCCAATATGAATCATCGCTTTTCTCACTTGTCTGACTCCTCGGTGTCTCTTTCGGAGTCCTCTGCTCTTCACTTGGTTTTATAGCTTTTTCCTCTACTTCTCATCTGTTTCCGCCTTCGCTCCTTGTCAGCCTTTCAGTCCTTCATCTCTCTATAACCCAGCTTTATCTAATTAACTTTCCACTGCCAGGGTTATACATCACTGTAGCTCTCACTTTCACCAAGAGTGGGGAGGGGGTTATAATTATTTTTTTAACTTTTTTCTGGCCTTTCTTCTTTCTTTTTCCCCCCATTTTCATGTTCTTTGTCTCCTTGGTCTTTGTTCATCCATTATGTTTCTCTGTTACGTCTTTCCTTGTTTGTCAGCAGTGTATAAATAGACGGCTCTTTATTGATGATGAGAATTAGCATGAAGCAGAATGTAACAAGGTTTGCGATGTGGACCTTTAGCAAGGCTTGATAGCATGAAAGGCCAGAGAAAATTAGGGAATCATGATGCATTGCTTCTCAACCTCTGTGCTCTTTATTTTTCCATTAGCCAGAAATAAAAACACTCCCTCTGTTCACAACATACAACTTCATAAATCCCAATAAGAGGGGCATTATAGGGACGAGGAAATATATTCAAAAGACTCAAATTACCCACATGTACAGTATACACAACCGAAATCAAATTAAAATATGCTTTAGAATACCTTTTTTGTTTGCTTGCTTGTTTGGTTTCGTTGAGAAAAAGTTAATGGAACCCCAATCTAATTGTCTTAAAAGCATAGAAATGTCAACAGTTCTGTTGATTTCTTATTGTGTTCTGGGTACCACTTTACAGTAAGGTTCCCCTCATAGAAGGCTAATAAATAGTTTATAGATATGTTATTAATTATTCTATAAACACTATAAATCATTAATAACTGCTTATTATGCATTAATTAAGGGTGACAGAGACAAAACTGACCAGTTTGTTGCCAAATAGTGAGCCAAATTGTTCACCTATATACATTTAATCTAGAGTTGTTATATTGAACATTTCAGACTGTTACTAGCACAATAAGCATTTGTACAACTATTTTTTAAATATAAAATTAGTTTTATATACTTGTAATTCAGTGATAAAGTACAATATTTTATGCAAAAGAAATAGGTTTATAAATGCTTAATGTGCTAGTAACCTAGTTTGAATTGTTTAATATAACAACTCTAGATTAAATATATAGGTGAACAGATTTGTCTCACTATTTGGAAAAGATCGATCAGTTTTGTCTGTCTCCATTAATTAGTGCATAATAAGCAGTTATTAATTATTTATAAAGTGTTTATAGAAGAATTATTAATTATCTATAAACTATTTATTAGCCATCTACAGTATAAGGAGAGCCTAATTGTAAAGTGGTACCATTTCCTGCACTAGAAATTACACAATATTTAAATTAAGTTTTTTAGATTTTCATGGAATATGGTTCTGAAGTTTTCCGAAACCAACTTTACACTTGCTTTATTTTGCCCCAAAACTGTAAGAACGTATTTAAAGGTTGTAAACTGCAAAGGGTTCATACGAGTATAGTGATTTAACTACTGCAGGCTTCTGTAGTGACATGACGGCACAAAATAGCTACAGAGCAAGGAGCTGGACTGTCTCTTGTTTCAGACATTGTGGGAGCTTTCTATTTGAACATATCATTGAAATGTCTCAAATCCTTGTTGAGAAAAGAGCTGCTTGCTCTTGCTTTTCATGCCGTCACCAGATCTGTCACAGTTGTGGGGTTTCTTTGTTTGTATTTAGCTTTTTTTTTTTTTTTTTTTTTTTTTTTGTCTTTCCTGTTTTGGATTTACCTTTGTTTTTTATGTTTTTATGTTTTCGTTTATTCATGACAGTCATGTTTTTTAGACATTTGTGTTTAATTATCTGTTTAACCAGGTGTTTTTAGGCATTTGTTTATCCATTTTCCCAGCCAGTGTGTTTTTTTTCCAGCTTCCTTTTGCCTTGACACATGCACAAACATGGACACAAGTAGATGTGCAGTCCTATCATTAATCTGTACCCTCCCAGCTGCATTCACTCAGCAATTAACTTGCACATGTTTATTAATTGTAAGTTCTTTGTATGAACATACTTTGTATGTGCTCTAGTTCAGTCTTTTTAGTTTGTACATTTGTTTTTAATAAACATGGTTGGAGGTTCCCCTGTCTGCCTGCTGCCTTGTTGCCAGCATCCGTGTCCTCACAACCACCACCGAGCATGACAAGATAGTACGGCTGCATTGTTTGCTTACGCCATGTAAATCAGTTTTGAGGCATTTGTGTAACATAAGACAAAGAAAGGAATTTTATGAATATGTAGCAATTACTGATGTATATTAAATTTTTTAACAATCAAACTGTCAGAATCACTGAAGACATGGAAGTAAATTGTCTATTAAGCAGTAATACTAAAGATTAATTACTTTACATTTCAATGTATATGTTGCAACAATTTGTTGCAGGACTTATTTGCAACAAAAGGATGTCAGCAAAGGTCAAAGGGAAAGTTTACAAGACAGTTGTGAGACCAGCTATTTTATATGGTCTGGAGACAGAGACCTGGACAAAAAGACAGGAGAAAGAAGTGGCAGAAATGAAGATGTTGAGGTTCTCTTTAAGAGTGACAAGGATGGATAAGATTAGGAATGAGATAATCAGAGGTACAGAGCAGGTTGAACAACTGGGAGATAAAGTTGAAGAGACCATATTGATATTGTTTGGAGATGTCCAGAGGAGGGACACTTGGTAGAAAGATGTTAGAAATTCAGCTGCCAGGGGGAAAAAAACAAAGAGGAGATATGTGACTGGCCGTGGAAAAACCAGGAACAAGTCTCCCCTGGGTCATTTTGAGTTATTTACAGAATCTGAAAGTGTGGGTTCTAAGCTGTCCGACACATGGCACTCAAAAAAAAAAAAAGAAGAAGAAGATACAGCCATTTCAATGTTGGCAATCTGCAAATAAGATTAAGGAGAATTCAGGCCTCAAAGTTTCCGAAGAAAGTCCCCATTCCTGAAGCGTTACCTGGGGGTGTTAACAATTGCTGTTCATTTACATTAATTTGCCTTAACCCCAACCCCCAGCACTGACTGTCAACACAGACTCTGCCTAGGAAGGTGTGCAGAACTTCAGCTTTGTTGGCAAATTTCCTTTTGATCTTTTGAAAAAAAAAAAAAAAAGAATTGTATTTTATGTTATTGTGACATGTTTTACAAATTAATAATGTTGATTGTTGTGTCGCATAGTTATTGTTATAGCCCACCCCAAAAAATAAGGGCCACAATTAAGGAGAACACAGAAACTGATTCATCTGGGTTCAAACATATTTTCTGTTTTCTTGTCTTGTCTGGAACCTTGCTGTGGCTGTTAAATGCTTTATAAAGTTGATGACACTGGAAAAGTTTGTATAATAGCTGAAGATGTTGAGTAAACTCAGGAGATGATTATATTGCATCTGATGAGGTTAGAAAGGGGTAACCAAAAGAAAATAAGACTTTACACACACCAAGCTCCTGCACAAACTTATTTTAGAGATGTCACACAAGGTTTTGGTGCTGGACATGACTTTTGTGTCATCAGAGCAGAAAGGCCTTATCTTTGCATATAGGTCTTTTTTTATTAAGCTTTTGCTGCTTTTGTGGACGGTGTTTCTTTCAAATCTGCATATTATTTGCTGAAACCAATATAAACAGTGGGAAAAGCTCCAAAACCAGCCAAACAAAGACCGCATGTTAATCAGCGGGTGGTTTCCACACCCCCGATATGCAAATCTCGGCCGGCTCGTTTTTACTCTGAAAACAAGCTGAATTCTAACACAAAGTTTATCAGTTTAAACACTTCTTAAGTGTTTAATGGGGTGGTTTCTTCACAACTTCAACTAGTATATTTAGCAAAAAAACGATTTTCACTATTTTCTCAGAACTTGAAGCTTTTATTGATTTTTTTTTCAGTTTGAGTGTGAGAGACTTGTTCCTGCTTTTCCCGTGGCCCGTCACATATATGGATGCAGTTAGAGAGGACATGGAGTGAGGACAGAGGATGCAGAAGACAGTGTGTGTTTTATATATATATATATATATGTATATATATGTATATATATATATATATATATATATATATATATATATGTATATATGTATATGTGTATATATGTATATATGTGTGTGTATATATATATATATTTTCTCTCTCTTTTGTTTTCTATTGTTTATTGTTTGTTTGTTTATTGTTTAAGGAAATTCTACCATTGCTGTTCATTGTTCTTTAGTTTTAGCGGGTCGCTTTCGTAAATGAGCCCATGAGGTTCAAAAGATTTACCTGACTAAATAAAGGTTGAATGAATGAATGAAAAAAAAGTACTTATAAAATATTTAACAGGAAATAAAGTACTTATTACTTGTTTTATTGACATTTAATTCTGTTGCACTTTGTAGCACTTTGAGATTTTCATTCATGAAAAGTGCGTTATAAATTGAATTTATTATTATTATTATTATTTTAAAATATCTAACAAAAATCGAGAATAAACTAACATTATAACAGCTAGACTCACTCTTTAAGTAAATGTTTTCTTTTTCCTTTAAGGAAGAAAGCAAGCTTGCCCACCCAAGGAAGCAAATGAATTGCATCAGACCATCACTGTGTTCAGTTCTCCCATCTTGAGCGTTCACATGGAGAAAACGCAATTTTAGCAAGGTCAGACCTCCAACAGAACTGGACTCAGTACGAATGCTCTTCCTCTCAAACTAAAGAAATAAGGAAGGACAAGCAAATACTACAAAGTAGACCAGGATTAAGGAAGGGGGGGGGGAGAGAAAGCAGCAAAGTTAATTACAGATAAAATAGCAAGTTAGACAGAGAGTAAAAACAATGTGGATAGCAAAATGAAGAAAAGTGCTGAAGACAAAAGATGTCTGCCAGCAGCGCTGAACGTTCAGACAGAACAATACTCTTCAACTTGATAATCAAACATAATGTTCTATCATGTTACATAATTGTTATTTCTAAACGCCTGAGGCTTGTGCTGGGTCTTATCACACTATATATTATGACAGTAGTACTCGACAATGTAATGCCTCACATGGTTTATTAGAAAATACATTTTTAAATGGTTCATTAAAAGGGATTTTGTTACATTACACTTACAAAACATCTGTCACTGCATATTTACAGCTACACCTGACATTTAAAAAGAATGGTAGGTTATTTTGTACACTTTTATAGCATGATTTTATTGTTATTCTCTGCTTTACGAATTACAAACTTTTTACAAATAGCTTGTGAAATGTATTTAGCTTGGCAAAGTCTGTCCTTGATCTTAGTGAACGGACATCTTTCTAAAAAAAAATACTGTATCCAGGTGGGGAAGTATTGACTAATGAACAAAAACGTTGGACTTTATGACAGCTTTTCAAAGTAAAGTTTGCATAAAAAGGACATAAAGATATGTTGAGATTTTTATGCCGGTGGTTGTTTTATTTTATTTTTTCTTAAGATTTAAAAACAACAACTTTGCAATAGCTAAAAGCATTCAGCAGAACCATTAAGAATTTCTGTCTCTTGATGTGGCATTGAATTTTTGGTATGAAAACTGATACAAATAAACAAAAATAACTGCAGAGTTTGCCAAGGTTCACTTGAACAAACTCACTCTGTTCAAGTATAAATGATATCTACATTTTTTTCACAAAAAATACCTTATCCAAATAATATTTATTTTCATATTTTCTCATGCTCGCTTTGCTCAATCGCTGACACCATCAAATACACAGAAAAGAGCAGATGAAGGAGATAGAAGGAGGATCAGATTAGAGAGAGGAGGAAAAGAATGGCAGAAAAAAAGATGTTTCTGTCGATTTTGCAGAAGGAAATAAACGCACGCAGGACAGCAAAGCTTAAAGCCAAATCAATGTTGTCAGCAGCTGGCACTTAAGAAGGAGCCATTAAAGTTTAAAAAGTTTGGAAAGCAGTGGTGGAATTAGGCCCAAATGGGTCAGAGGTAGGATAGTGTTGGCTTCCATTAAAATCAAAGCCAACAAGAGCTGACAGATCCTCTTGAGTTTTTTTTTTTTGTTTATTTCATTATCATCTACTCTGTTTCTCCCTTTTTCTCATTTCTCATCTATCCTTGTACTGGGTGTTTTCCATTCATGTAGATTTGGTTTATTTCGCTCTTTTTTGTGACCCAGAAATTGCTCCTCATTTTCCATCACTGAGGATGGTTTCATTCTGCTAATGTATCACAGATGGCATGAGTAACAAGAAAGCCCTTGGAGCAATTTTGAGTGAGAAAACACTAGTGTAACTTGTGCAAAAGGGCATGTTCTTATTTTATTTTTACTGACTGACAAGATGGAAAAATGCAGGAATGGAGGTCAGGAAGACTAGTCTTGAGGAAGGCCTGAAGGCCAAAACATATATTCAGTGAAAGTAAAGTAACTGGAAAACTCAAGAGTATTAGACTGAGACGTTTTAGTGCAAAGAAAAATGCTAACATTGTCTCCTATTTCTAATTTTACAAGTGTTAAAGGTTTTGGAATTCATTTTGAGTCAGCTGGGCGATGCATCAGGTAGAAGAGATCATGAGTGGAGAACTGAGGAGTCTCCTCTTTAAAAAGGTTTATGTTGTCATTTAACAGCAACAAAGATGGTAAATACTAGAAATCGGCTATTAGTCAACAGAGAACCTGTAGATTATTATATTAAAGTATTTACTGAATTGATTCATCACATTTGGACCTTACAAGATAAACTAATATGGGAGTTGTCAACATGACAACTTAATGGTTTGCACTGATGCCGCGCAGCAAGAAGGTGTGGTGGCCCTAAGGTGTAAAATGAACAACATTTGAGAAAAAAAAAAAAAAGATTTGCATTAAGCCAAAGCGGAAGTGGCCAAATGTAATTCAGTTTTTTCAAATGTTCATTTACACCTTTGGGCCACCGTATAAAGGTCTTCGGTTCAATTTGTGGTTTTGACCTGGAATCTTTCTGTGTGGAGTTTGCATGTTGTCCTCGTTTTGCTTGCGTTGCTTTACTCCGTTTCCTCCCACATCATCGCACCTTGATAAGCACCTTGATAACAGTTTATCTGATTTAACTGTGCTCTAGAAATAAAGATGACTTGACTTGACACATACAATAAAACGTATGTTAGGCTGATTGCACCAAAGTCCATGCTCAATAATCCAGGTATAAAATCGAACAGTGTTCAGTCAGGTCATCTGGACGGTTTCTTTTTCTGTGCCGAGAGGTTTCATTCAACCTTTATTTAGGCAGGTTTCACCCTCCATCCAGAAGTCTTCATCAGTCTGAAGAAACACCAAACAAAACTGATATTCCCCAACAGACAACTCCAAAGTGGAAAGAAAAAGAAACAAAAAAGTTATGTTGGGGCCTCTGGGGCACGCCCTCTCCTCCGTTGCCCATCCTCTCTCTCGTTGACAGTCATGTCAAACTGATTCAAAACACATAGGCTATTAGACTTATTGGTAACTCTAAATTGTCCCTAGTTGCGAGTGAGAGAGTGAATGGTTGTTTGTCTTGTTTGTCTCCATATGACCAAGTGATGGACTGGAGACCTGTCCAAGATGTCCCCTGCCTCTCGCACAGTGATAGCTGGACATGGGCACCAGTGATCCCTATGACGCGAAAATAAAGGAGCGGGCAACGATGATGGATGGATGGAATATTTACAAATGGTAAATGGACTGTACTTATACATGCGCGTAGGCAAGGGGGGTTCGGGGGGTTCGAACGAACCGCCCACTTTTAAAGGAGAAGTTGACAATGCTAAACTAATGTGCCTGGATAGCTCAATGGATAAAGCGTCTGCCTTCAGTCCCAAAGCTCGTGGGATCAAGTCCTGCATGGTACAACGTTTTTTTTTTTTTTTTATTCATTCCAAATTAAAAAAGCACAAGAAAACTATTTACAAAACAGCAAGGAATAAAACAATGCATTAAATGAAAGGAATCAGACGAAGAAAATAATCTTATCTGCCCCTTCTCAAACTATTTTTTTTTTCAAACACTCGATTCAAACAACTAATTTTACATTTGTCTTTTATTGGATAAAAAAAGTAGTTAATATGCCTGTGAAGAAAGAAGAATGTGTTAACCACAGGCTGTGGTTAACACATTCTTCTTTTTTTATCCAATAAAAGAGTGTTTGAAAAAAAAATAGTTTGAGAAGGGGCAGATAAGATTATTTTCTTCGTCTGATTCCTTTCATTTAATGCATTGTTTTATTTCTTGCCGTTTTGTAAATAGTTTTCTTGTGCTTTTTTAATCTGGAATGAATAAAAAAATTAAAAATACATTGTACCATGCGGGACTTGAACTCATGAGCTTTGGGACCAAAGGCAAACGCTTTATCCATTGGCCTATCCAGGCACATTAGTATACACTGTCAACTTCTCATTTAAAACAAACCGCCCCCCACAAAGTTCTGGCTACGCCCATGTTATATAACGCCTTTCTATCTGATCAAGATACTCAAAGCTAGCATGCATCAGGGTATACTAAAAGCTCTTTACACTGCAATCTGTGCCCTCATTTACCCAGTCACACAGCACTGTACTAGATCTCTACAAAACTAATTGAACGAATCATTCTAAAGAGACTAATCAGTACTTTTTCACATTCATACACCGATGGGACACATCGGAGGCAATGAGGGGTTCAGTGTCTTTCTCAGGGACACTTCGGCATGTGACTGCTGGTGGATTCGAACCCCCAACTCTTGCATTGGAGGACGACTGCTGTAACCACTCAGCCACAGTGGCCCGCAAATAGCAGCAGCAGCTAGCTGTAGCATATAAAAAATTGATTTGGTACGTATTTGCCTGCAGTGTGAGTGTAGCCAGACTACAATATAGACCAAGCACCATTTCCTTCTCTCAATGTCATGGATTGAAACCAGTAGGGCCATGTGATGGACTTGTGACCTGTTCATCACTGACCACACTGCACACAATAATGGCCAATATCTGACATACTTTGCCATTACGTGATCTATATCTGACACTTTTATGACAATCTGAAAGTCTTTTTTTTTTTTTACTAGTCTGAATGGTCGTATCACTTTTTATTAAGACTTTTATTTCATTAAGCTAGGAGTGTGTAGATCAGTCCAAAGATTGATAATATTCATCCATTGTCAATGTTGGATCTTATTGATGCTAGAATGATTGGATCGATACTTGTGTTATCGATATTGTTTGTTTCTGTATTCTACTTTCAGTCCATGTGCCATCAAAAAGGTCAAAAATGCTTTTTTTTTAGTCACATATTACCTAAAATGATTACTTTAATTGGGTTATTCTGGGTCATAGTTTTATATATTCATTGACAGATTGAAGAATGTCTGCTTTAGTGGTAGTAACCATTGATTTAGATACATTTGTAACAATATAGTAAACATATTTTGTTGTATCCACAAATAAAATTGTCTTTTTACTACATTTTCTACATTTTCCACTATGTACAAATGAATTCAAAGTGTATTTAGATGATAATGTTAAGCTTAAATCTACCTGACTAAGAAACTCATAGCTTAAAGTGTTACTGCCACCTTAAATTGTTTTTGAGGGTGCACCTTGAAGGCTTTTTTTCTTTATCACATTTGCAGCTAACGGCACCTTTAAATTTACATCTAATTGGAACTTGCCTCACTATTGTTATGACTGAAGTCAAATAAAATCTCAGTAATTACTGAAAGTTTTTACAAAGTTAGGGCTACATTGGAGTTTTGTTGTTCATTGACACAATCCTGGGGTTTATTAAAATGTCATATAGCCTGGAGGTGTTATAGCCTGGTATACTGGGAGCAGCTTTTTTCCCCTCATTGCTTGCTGTTTCACCTGCGGGCATGAGGCAAAAATGGTGAGCAAATTAGAATGCTGGCAGGCGGTAACACCCTGTCGTACATGCTAGTGTTGATTTATAAACACCCACATACTGTACAGTGTACACAAATCATACAAAGCTCTCAAAAAGTCACTCTAGAATAAAAACAGTTGCATAAGTGGGAACAAACTCACCTCATCACACACACAGAATGCCCTCAAATAGAAGCCTACACAAAAAAAAACCTAAACTTCCCGAAATGCACGTAAACCAAAGCAAATGCATACAGAAAAACCACAAATTCATACTGTGAACTCGGAGCCCACTTCAGCAGCTGCCCCTTCTCTCTCTCTCTCCATCTCCAGAGGGTTTCTGTTTACTTCCAAAGCTTGTTTTTATCACCCAGCTTCACTTTTTTTTTTACACTCTCCACTTGTGTGTATGTGTGTATGAGACAGATAACAGATTAGAAGATACCTGCCAATAGCTGGGAGATGTTGATGCTTTTTAAAAGGTGAGGTTTGTGTCAGAAAAGTTATTAGCCTATATTTCACACTCCCTCAGGTGATTGTGCTGGAAATGTTTGCGATGCTGTCAGTCTGATGCAATTTGTTTTCAGCCGCTCAACGCAAGGGGTATTTGTCTGCGTCTCGAGCGTGTTGATGTGTTGCAGTGCCATAACTTTCCATGTGTTGATTTTGCATGATGGCATACTTGCATGCATGAGATAGAGCTGTTTTTTTTATTTTTTCTTTGTTCGTCTTTGGGGTGCTATACGCTCAGTGTCTCTTCAGCCTCTGTCATTCGGTCCATTGTCAGCTCCCATTCCAGCATGTGTCCATTCAACAAGCCTAATGGTCTGTGTAATACACTCAGATAGCTTTGCCACCACCCACCTATTTGAGTTGTAGGAGTGTGTGTGTTCCTTGTGTGATTGTGAGGGAGCAGCACTGGAAAGGAAAACAAGTATAGGAGGGAAGGTTAGCTATGGCTAGTCAGTCATAATAATAATAATAATAATGCATTTTATTTGGTAGCGCCTTTCAAAACACTCGAGGACACTTCAGAGCATTAAAAACACAATAAAAACAATATAAAATAACTATATAAAAAATTAAAGTGAGAAGGCTAACTTGAACAGATGAGTTTTGAGTTTTGATTTGAAGGTCAGCAGGCAGTCAATGTTACGGATGTCTGGGGGAAGAGCGTTCCAGAGTTGGGGAGCAGAGTGAGAAAAGACTCTGTGTCCCATGGTGCTGAGGTGGACAAGAGGCACGTTGAGGTGGATGGAAGAGGAAGAACGAAGGGAGCGTGAATGGGTGGTAATGTGCAGGAGATCAGACAGGTAAGGATGGGCGAGGCTATGAATAGCCTTGAAAGTGTATAACAGGATTTTAATGTATTAACTTTATTACAGTCATCAACTGTCTGCTTTAGTTTACGACGGTGGAGTTCGGTTTGCGTTTGGTAAAATACCTCTGATATTTTTTTCTTCCATCCTACAGTTTACCTCTCCGTGCATCTCTTTAGCAACTTTAACCCCTCTGTTAAATTTCAAGTCAACAATTTACAGTTTATTTTAGTGCCTGAAATGTCTCATAAAAGCGAGTTGTTCGATTTTCACACTCGGAAACATGCATATGTGCTTCCTGCTGAGATGTAGACGTAAAGATCAGAGGCAATATTTCGCATGTCAGTCGACAAACATCTAACAAACCCACATGTGTTATGGTTGCCTAAAATCACCACGTTTTGCAATCTGAATAAGAGACCTATATTTTGCTGCCAACCTGCTCATGTTTTCCCCCTGAGGCAGAAACATTTAGATGTTTTTACCTTCAGAATTTTCGTGTTGTAGTTGCTCAATCTTAGGATTTGATTTTATAAAGTGAACATGGTACAGATTCAGGAATACGAAAGAAAAGAGGCCATTTTAAACAAACAATAATTATGTAAATGGTCTGTACTTGTTTAGCGCCTTTCTATCTGATCAATATACTCAAAGTGCTTTACACTATAATATGTGCCTCATTTACCCATTCATCCAACACTGTACTAGATCTCTACAAAGCTAATTGAACAAATCATTCTAAAGAGACTAATCAGAACTTTATTACATTCATACTCCGATGGGACACACATAGGAGGCAATGAGGGGTTCAGTGTCTTGCCCAGAGACACTTCAGCATGTGAATGCTGGTGGATTCGAACCCCCAACTCTTGCACTGGAGGACGATTGCTCTAACCACTCAGCCACAGCCACCCATGTTATGTTATCATTTTCACAGTACAGATTCAAAAATGACGAAATGGAAGTGTAAGTACTGTATATGTTCTGAATTGTTGGAAGCCCATCTATTAAATATGAATATGTTCAGACGAGCACATATTTGAAAAGCCAAACAAAGTTGAACGAAGAACATCTATTTTAATTTTATTTGGGTGCAGGTTTCTTTGTCTTTAATGCTCAAAACTACCAATAAGAGATTGTTCTCACATAAGGGGAAAAAAAAATCTATACCTGCATGCAGATTTTCTCTACTCCATCTGAAACTCTATACAGTTTTACTCCTAGAAATTTTAACAACAACGACACCAACACACTTACCATCAAAAATTCCAACCCACTGGGTTACCCAAGCCTATCACCCATTCCAACCATGGACAGCCCCTTAATACTGTTAATTAGGAATTATTTTTTCATAAAAGTTCTATTTTTGTTCTGGTGAAAGAGCATTAAATACTTCATGCACACAAATGGTGTACTATATATTTTTGCCTAACCCAATGAGAATTGTTAACAGAATTGATAAGGAATTGAATCGATAAATGATATTGATAAAGGAATTGGTATTGATAATTTCTTAACAATTCCCATCCCTACAACCCATACAGTCAAAACCCAAAATTGGACATGTTGCAGTGGGAAGGAAAAAGACTGCATAATTTGCTCAAAGCACTGGAGCCAACACATTTCAAATGAAGCATTGCTTATTTGCAAATCCTAACGAACATTCTGAGTAAGAAAAAGTTGAGCATTAGCTAAGCTTGAAAGGTAGCCATCTTGGTTAAGAAAGGTTAGACAAATAATAATAATAATAATAATAATGAATTCAATTTTTAACGCACTTTTCATTAATGAAAATCTCAAAGTGCTACAAGGAGCAACAGAATTAAATGACAATAAAACAAATAATAAAACAATTAAAATCAATAACAGTATCAGCTAAGATCAAAAGTAGAATCATGAGGAGGTAGAGTATGCTTGGTCGAAAAGAAAGGTCTTCAAGTCGCTCTTAAAGTCAACCACAGACTGTGGGGCTCTTAGACAGTCAGGAAGAGAGTTCCACAGGCGGGGGGCAGCCACACTGAAAGCCCGGTCTCCCATGGTCCTTAATTTGGTTCTCGGAATGTGAAGGAGATTGCTGTTCTGTGACCGCAGCGAACGGGTGGATGAGTATGGAATAAGAATATCCTTCAGATAATCTGGTGAAGTTCCGTGTAAGCATTGATGTGTAATGAGAGCAGTTTTGTACTGAATTCTGTAGGCGACAGGAAGCCAATGAAGGTTATGGAGAATGGGCGTAATATGTTCAAATTTACGAACTCTCAACAAGATCCTTGCTGCACTGTTTTGAATATATTGAAGTTTCTGAAGGTTTTTGCCAGGGATTCCAATAAACAGGGAGTTGCAGTAGTCGAGCCTGGAGGAGACAAAAGCATGGACGAGCTTCTCAGCATCGGAAAAAGTTAGGGATGGGCGAAGTCTGGAGATGTTTCGAAGATGGAAGAAGCAAGTTTTAAACAGATGCTTAATGTGATTTTCAAATGTAAGATTGGAGTCCATTTTTATTCCAAGATTAGTAACAGAGGTGGAGAGGGGGATGTCTTGTCCAGAAAAGGAAAGTCTTGTTATAGGAGATGTTTGTACCTGGTGAGGGGTGCCAATCAGTATGGCCTCAGTCTTGGAGCAGTTTAATTGAAGAAAGTTCTGATTCATCCATGCCCTAATTGCCTCCAGGCAGGCAGAGAGGGCAGTGAGTGAAGATGGAGATGACAAGGTGGAAGATGAGGATGCTCCAGTCCTGATGTAAAGCTGTGTATCGTCGGCATAACAGTGAAAAGAAATGTTGAACTGATTAATAATTTGACCTAAAGGCAGCATGTAAAGGGAAAACAGCAGGGGCCCCAGAACCGACCCCTGAGGGACACCACAGGAGACACAAACTGTCTGGGACGTGGCGTTGCCAAGACTAACACATTCCAGCCTATTGGAGAGGAAAGATTTGAACCAGTCCAGGACTGTGTCGCAGAGACCGACCTCCACATGAAGACGGTGGAGGAGGATACTATGGTCCACAGTGTCGAAGGCTGCAGTGAGGTCAAGGAGGACAAGGATGGAGGGAGAGCCAGTGTCAGCAGCCAAGAGGACATCATTGGTAACCCTCAGCAATGCAGTCTCTGTACTGTGAGCTGCCCTGAATCCAGACTGGAACTTCTCATACAGGGAGTGTTGTTGTAGGTGATCCTGCAGCTGAGCAGCAACAGCTTTTTCCAGCACTTTAGACAGAAAAGGGAGGTGTGAAATTGGGCGGTAATTAGAAAAAATGTCGGGATCCAAATTAGATTTTTTCAGAAGAGGCCTAATGATGGCGGTTTTTAGAGGCAGTGGAACATGACCAGATTGTAGAGACTGATTTATTATTTGAGTGATAAGTGGGCCTATTGCAGAATGATTGGTTTTTATGAGAGACAAGGGGAAAGGATCCAGGGCGCAGGATGAAGGCTTCATTTTCTTGATGATGGCCTCCACAAATACTCCAACTTTAGTAAACATCTATAATCTATACAGTTTGAAAGGTCCTATTTATTTAGTATGTAAAGCAAAGAACAAGTTTGCTGACATTTCATTATAATTTGCTTTAAAATATGTGTAGTGCAGTATTTTTAAATTATAAGAACTCTACTAGGGCAGTTTTGGAAAATTGAAGAAGAAAGTAAAAATGAGTCAGAAAGTACTTTAGGTTCTTTAGAACAACTTTAAACACAGCATCTACACAATCCGTGTTTTTATTTTATTTTTGCACATGCTTATTCTTCACGCTCTTAAACACAAGCTCTTAAAATTGACATTTTTCATCCAGTTTCAATTATTGGGTTTTCTGAGCTCTGACTCCAAGTTAAAATTTTGACCCTAAAGTGAAGCTCTGCTTGTGTAATTAAACCAGCAAAATGATCTAAACAGAGGTCAGATGCATAGATGGATGGTCTGATTGGATAAAACCTAATGAGATGTACCATGTTGATTTGGCATTTATGGGGTGGATGTGGCTAATAATTTTAACTTCAACAAGGCTATGGAAACTAAGCACATCAACCTTTCATTGAAAAGTCTTTTAGGATAACTCAAGTTAAAACAGAACCAGAAAAAGAAACAAACAAAAAAAGACATTTATTGTACATTATACAGTATACCCACTTCATCTGCATTGCTTTTGTCCTATTTTCATGTCTTCTCTTTTCATAGCAAAAAAGAAATAACATTTCTATTGCTGCCTTCCTTTCTCTTCTGTCAACTCACCCGTCTCCCCCTTTTGCGTTTCTTGGCGGTGCTGAAGGAAATCGTCCATGAAAAATGTTTTGACCCTTCATAATTGCTACGCCCTGCATGTTTTCGATTCCTGCATTGCCAGAAGGCACACGCTTGCTTAACTGCTGTTAGAAAAAAATCAAATCAGACACGTAAACTATATGCACATTCTCAGGCATCCATGCAAACTTGTGTATTTATGATATACTGTATAAGGAATACAGACAGTGGAGTACAATCAGATTTAGCATAATAGAATTCACTAAATGTCAAATTTCAAGAAGCTGTATAGCTTTCATGAAGTTGTGGGTCATTACATAAAGTATCTTTTTTTTTCAATGACTAATACAGGTATACTGTATTTGACAGAAGGACATTTCTGGAAAAACACAATTTTTCTTACAAAAAGTTGTCCTTCATGTTCCCAACCTTCTACTTTCTTAGATATTAGAGTCCTAACCTCCATTTATTATAGTGGCTACACGCTCTAAAGGCCACATCTTATACCCACTGCTTTAATGTGGTTTGACCCTAAACACACTTTAACCACTCAATGCATTCAGCTGCTGTCCATGAAACTGTTTTTCCAAGTGCTACATTTATATTGCTAATGTTGAAGCTAAAGTAAAATTTTCTGCTTCTCACGTTTTAACAGCTGAACACTGAACTGCAGGAACAGAAGCTGGAATAACAGTTTTTTGTTTGTTTTTTTTGCTCTGCTGGACATCATTTTCAAGGACTGTAAAATAAATGAATATTGAAGGTGTTTTTGTGTTTATTTTATTTTATTTTTCTATGTGAGTTTTAGCCCTGGAGTCAAAGATGCTCTGGCTAGTTTTCTGGCTAAAGCCAGTACAATAGATGTATTCATTTGCCGACCTTCAGAAACTGATGCAGTTTTTCTCATTTTAGCTTCTGTAATGTAAAATCCTTACAGTTAAATCATAAGTGACCAAAAAAAAGCATAAACATCACAACCATGTGCTTTTTTTCTCAAGTGGTTCTCTGCCAGATTTTGTTTTGACCAAAAAATAATATTTTTACTTCTCCTAATAAGGCCATTTCTGACCCTTGCAAGCATTGTGATGCTGAAATCCAAAGATGACACCCTGCCACCAGTTCAGTTTATATACAGTATATATACTGTACATATATACATATATACAGATATATATATATATATATATAATATATACTGTAATATATATATATATATATATATATATATATATATATAAATATATATCCTTCAGAACACACACAGTTGTCAGACTTTTGTGTATAGATGAAAAGAGTCTGACCTAACACCGCCATTTTCAATCCTTAAGAATGTTAGCGCCAATCCAACTTAAAGGCCGGCGCAGAGCTCCGTGCTGGACCGCGCCACGCGTGAGTGCTGCGCGTGGGGGGTTCACAGCAGAGCACAGCGTGAAGCAGCCTGTGGCTCCAACGTTTTCGCTCCAAATACTTGATGTCATTTGAGCAGAAGCAGGGCGGAGCGTTTAGCTACGGGACAAATTGAGGTCGCTGATTGGTCATTTGCTGACAGCCTACTGATTTGATTGACAGGTCGGGTCTGAGAACAAGTTCATTCATTCCTCCTCATCGGAGGAGGAAGTGAATGGTGACCGCTTCAAGCGATCACTTGACTTTTGGCAAAAAAACAAAAGAAAAGTCCAGATCAGCGATGAAGAAGAGGAATTTAATTCATTTGTGTGTCACACAAAACAGTCCGCCACCAGGGCAGTTTATTGAGAGACACCGCGCGCGCGTGAGCGGTCGTAAAATTTGAGCTTGGCGCGTTCGCGCGAGCGTTCAAAGGCTTGTGCCGCGGCGCTCGCTCAAGCGTGGCACCGCGTGGCCTTGCGCTCGCGCTAGCGCGGAGCTATGCCTCGCCCTTAAGGCAGCAATGCATAACTTCTGCCATTTCTTCCTAGATTTTTTCCACCCATCTGTCCATCCATTCCTCAGCCTTCTCATATCATTCTTGCCTACTATAACAACCACACATGTCTATCCATGTGCCTTCTCATGGTTTATTCTTCTCCTTCAACCTGTTCATCTCTCCCATTTATCGCTCCTTAGTTTGTTGCCATGGTTTCTCTTTCGTAATGAAAGAAAACTATACTTTCCTCACACAAGCACACTAAAATCTTCATCACCATCATCATATTGCTATGCTCCAGGTTATTTTAGGCGTCTGTTATAATGGCAAACATGTTGTTAGAATTATATTTAAGTTATACTGCCGGATGTGGCTGAGCCCGTTACCCCATACAGCTATAACTGAGCTTTGGCAGCTTTTATTGGGAAGATAAAAGGAAGATGGCAGGAATACACCAGGGACCTGTTAGACAGCATACCTTGACATTTTGAGATGTCTGGTGGCATTTTTTTCTGTGCTTGGCATACAAGGGTACACCTATTCGTTTCATTTGCTCTTAAAGTGCCTTCTTAGTGTAACCGTCTCATTAAAACCAATGAGCATGAAAGTCTAACTGGATGAATATACACAGCTGTATCTAGAAAACTATGTGGCCATTTTTTTTAACCATAATACTCTTGTGCTCAAACTGGAATGTTAACTTTTGCATTCCATCATAAAGTGAGTTTATTTTAATGACACACAATCATGCAGTTGAATGTCTTTTGTGCACACTTACAAGCACAATCTGAAAATCTTCATTATTCCTGTGAGGCAGTTTTAATTTTGGCTCCAGACTTTCATTTACTTTTAGTGTCAGTGTAATGTCCTGTTACCGTGCTTACAGCTGCCCATCCTATCTATAAAAAACACCATTTAAAACATTCTATTCCACTTGTCATTTCAACTCTGAGCAAAGAGAACCAGTTACTTGCAAGTTTTTCAAACACAGCCTAATTAAATTTAATAAATCATTCTCCATGTGCCACGGAAACTACAGACTGCTAAAGGCTATTATTATGATTCAAGGCTGCCACTTAGCCTGGAGCCAACAGATAATTAGGTAAAATGACTTTTAAGACAAAAAACTAAAGTAAATAGGACTGATCTCTTTTTATTTTTTTATTTTTTTAAAGAAGTATGTGCTTATCTCCTCCAGGCAACTTGCAAAAATGCAAACAGACACACAATTTGCAAGAAACTCTAAGCAAAAGCCTAAATAATATTTTATCTTAAAACTGAACCACAAAAGTTAGCAAAAACAAAAATAAACCATTTACGTAGACATGAACTGTTTTCTCTTCTGACTGTGTCAGTGATTTCACCACTAAAGGCAGTATGTATTATATTCAGTTGTGGATTATATCAAGAATCAAGAATCAAGAATCAAGAAGGTTTATTAACATTGCATCAATTTTCATCGGTACAACGTAAATATGTAGTTTCAGACATCCAGGAGATAGAATGAGTGCAAACAAGCTGCAGCTGAACAAAGCATGATAACTCTTAGCGCGGCCAGGCCCAATCTGTCCCCAGATGAAGGTCAAAAGCAGGAAAACAGGATAAGACACGGGGTTTACAGCGTTGATATTAAAAAAAGATGAATCACGTTTTGTCTTCAAGACACCGCGTGAATCAGTAAAAACCATATCAAATAAGCACATTTAGTTACAGGACAAGATGCATTTATGACGGCAGGCGGGAGGGAACAGTCTGTGTGTAACAATTCTAGATAAGAAACAGTTCGCTGGTCTCAGAGCTCGGCTCAAACCAAGAATGCACACAGAAACCTCTGGGGGAGGGGTAGGAGGCAGCGGGTTCCTTCAGCTCCCAGTCTAGGAGAAGATTTGTAGCCTTCAACAGTTCCAAGGCCAGAGGCCAGATTAGATAAGTTGCTTTATTTTCCAGTCAGCCCACAGTGTTCTTTGTACTGCGGTCTTTAAGTCCAGGTTCTGTTTTCTGGGTCCAAATCGCCGAATTCGTGTCAGGTTCCGAGCTAAAAGATTCCTCCATATGTGCTCTGTTTGAATCCGAGCGCTGTAAACGAGTCCACAGTTCACACTGCAGGTCCGCGGCAGCCACCGCTTCTCTCACCGTGTGACACAGCCCGCACAAACAGCTGGGAAGGTCCTTCATAGCCTGGATCAAAGCATTTTCGCTGAGCGGAGGTCCTCGTCAGCACGCCAATCGCCGCGGTCCCCCTCAGCCCTTCAGTGGCATGAGCCTCCGGTGTCCCAATAAAACACAGAGATTCCACGTCCCCGACAGAAAGAGCGGACAGTTGCATTAGCCTGCTCATAGAGTCCATAATGCAGCTCACCGCCTGCATGTCGATAGGGCGCCCTGGCTCTCCCCGGCCGGAGCGCTTCGCAGAAATTATTGTTGTCGATAGAATCGATAAGTGAAATGGCCCAGAAGACAGTCCACGCACATAATTCCATTCCAAATTGGTTCGAGCGAGCGCTGAAGAGTTATAGACGAGACAAATGCAGAAGCGGGGGAGGGAATGCAGGGAGATGTAGGAGCAAAAGGAAATGCGACCAGTCCCTGCCGAGAGCGGAAGTAGTATTTTCATTATATATATATATATATATATCATTAGACTTGTTCTATTCACGCTACAATGTCAGTCATGTGACTTACCCTAATCAACTTTTCTAATTGAAAAATATCCAAATTTGTTCTTTAAATTCAGCAGACTTATTAGAAATGATTAATTTAGCAAGTATTCTCCATCTCCAGTTGGTCCAGAATGCTGCTGCTCGGCTTCTAACTGGAGTTCATAAGAGAGAGCACATCACCCCCACTCTGACTTCACTCCACTGGCTGCCTGTTCATTTTAGAGTTCATTTTAAGATTATTTTATTTGTTTTTAAAAGATTAAATGGTCTTGCTCCATCCTACCCCTCTGAGCTGCTTCACCCATACTCTCCTGCTCGGTGCCTCAGATCAGCTGATCAGCTGCTTCTGGAGGTGCCGAGGTCCAAACGGAGGCTCAGAGGAGACGATCTCCCTCTTCCCATCAGACAAGCTCCTTCACTGTCCAGTTTTAAAACTCTTTTTAAAACACATTTTTACTCACTGGCTTTTAGCACAGACTGAATTTGTTCTGCACTGTTTTTATTGTTTTTATTGATCTTAATGTTTTAACAACTGTTTTATTTTTATGTGTTTAAATGTTCTTGATTTTATGTACAGCACTTTGTTGCAGCTGTGGTTGTTTTAAAGGGCTCTATAAATAAAGTATTATTATTATTATTATTATTATTATTATTATCCATCCATCCATCCATTTTCTTCCGCTTATCCGGGGTCGGGTCGCGGGGGTAGCAGCCTAAGTAGGGAGGCCCAGACTTCCCTCTCCCCAGCCACTTGGAGCAGCTCCTCTGGGGGAATCCCAAGGCGTTCCCAGGCCAGCCGAGAAACATAGTCCCTCCAGCGTGTCCTGGGTCTTCCTCTGGGTCTCCTCCCGGTGGGACATGCCCGGAACACCTCACCAGGGAGGCGTCCAGGAGGCATCCTAACCAGATGCCCGAGCCACCTCAACTGGCTCCTCTCGATGTGGAGAAGCAGCGGCTCTACTCCGAGTCCCTCCCGGATGACTGAGCTTCTCACCCTATCTCTAAGGGAGAGTCCAGACACCCTGCGGAGAAAACTCATTTCAGCCGCTTGTATCCGAGATCTCGTTCTTTCGGTCATAACCCAAAGCTCATGACCATAGATGAGGGTGGGAACGTAGATCCATCCATCTTCTTCCGCTTATCCGGGGTCGGGTCGCGGGGGTAGCAGCCTAAGTAGGGAGGCCCAGACTTCCCTCTCCCCAGCCACTTGGAGCAGCTCCTCCGGGGGAATCCCAAGGCGTTCCCAGGCCAGCCGAGAAACATAGTCCCTCCAGCGCGTCCTGGGTCTTCCTCTGGGTCTCCTCCCGGTGGGACATGCCCGGAACACCTCACCAGGGAGGCGTCCAGGAGGCATCCTAACCAGATGCCCGAGCCACCTCAACTGGCTCCTCTCGATGTGGAGAAGCAGCGGCTCTACTCCGAGTCCCTCCCGGATGACTGAGCTTCTCACCCTATCTCTAAGGGAGAGTCCAGCCACCCTGCGGAGAAAACTCATTTCAGCCGCTTGTATCCGAGATCTTGTTCTTTCGGTCATAACCCAAAGCTCATGACCATAGATGAGGGTGGGAACGTAGATCGATCGGTAAATTGAGAGCTTTGCCTTTTGACTCAGCTCTCTCTTCACCACGACAGACCGGTACAGCGCCCGCTTCACTGCGGACGCTGCACCTATCCGCCTATCGATCTCACGCTCCAGTTTTCCCTCATTCGTGAACAAGATCCCGAGATACTTAAACTCCTCCACTTGGGGCAGGACCTCCTCCCCGACCCGGAGAGGGCATGCTACCCTTTTCCGGCTCAAGACCATGGCCTCGGATTTGGAGGAACTGATCCTCATCCCGGCCGCATCACACTCGGCTGCAAACCGCTCCAGTGAAAGTTGTAAATCACGAACTGATGAAGCCAGTAGGACCACATCATCTGCAAAAAACAGAGAAGCGATTCTAAGGTCACCAAAACGGATCCTCTCAACACCTTGGCTGCGCCTAGAAATTCTGTCCATAAAAGTTATGAACAGAATCGGTGACAAAGGGCAACCTTGGCGGAGTCCAACTCTCACCGGAAACGAGCCTGACTTACTGCCGGCAATGCGGACCAAGCTCTGACACCGGTCGTACAGGGACCTAACAGCCCATATCAATGGGCCTGGTACCCCATACTCCCGGAGTACCCCCCACAGAACCCCCCGAGGGACGCGGTCGAATGCCTTCTCCAAGTCCACAAAGCACATGTAAACTGGTTGGGCAAACTCCCACGCACCCTCCAGGACCCTGTTGAGGGTGTAGAGCTGGTCCAGTGTTCCACGACCAGGACGAAAACCACACTGCTCCTCCTGAATCCGAGGTTCGACTATCCGACGGACCCTCCTCTCCAGAACCCCTGAATAGACCTTACCAGGGAGGCTTAAGAGTGTGATCCCCCTATAGTTGGAACACACCCTACGGTCCCCCTTTTTGAATAGGGGAACCACCACCCCAGTCTGCCAATCCAAGGGAACTGCCCCCGATGTCCACGCGATATTGCAGAGTCGCGTAAGCCAACACAACCCCACAACATCCAGAGCCCTAAGGAACTCAGGGCGAATCTCATCCACCCCCGGAGCCTTGCCACCGCAGAGCTTTTTAACCACCGCGGTGACCTCAGCACCAGAGATTGGAGAGCCCGACCCAAAGTCCCCAGGCTCCGCTTCCTCAGTGGAAGACGTGCCTCAAACCAGAGTTGTTGCCAATAATTATATGCCTTCTGAAAAGAACAAAGCAAATTTATAATTTGTTTTCCTATTCTATAGATAAAGAAGGATAATAGGGATGATTGGCTCGTGCCTGTGTTGATTATTGTGTTTGGTGAAGCAACTTTAATAGTAGTTTTCGTAGGATTTTTCAAAAACACAAGTGCCTTGCCAATCTGAAACTGCACTTCTGTACTTTTTTGTAAGCACACTCTACGCATGCGTATTCACAACCTGTTGTTAATAAGCATCCCTAAATACATCTTGAAAGACAATTTGTGAATGAATCCTGGTTATGTGAATGAACTTGTCCGAGTAATAAAAATGACATTCAGAGCTGATGAGGCCATAAAAAAAATCTGTTACATGGGTGAAAATGCATACTTTTGTTCTCACGGGCAGTGTGAGAACACATTATGTGCACAAGCACCTGACAGAACATTTGTTACGCAGGAGTACACACCAAGTGTTGTGTGACTGGTCAGACTGTTGTGGGTGTATTTATGTGGGAAAGTGTGTTACCTATAACGCTGTCATTTTTTGCTTCACGAGCAGCTAGCTGAGACATTACTGTCTTTACAATGGATCCATCAAAACTTATCAAGTTAGTCAAATAAACTCTTTAAGGCGAGGTAGCATAGGGACAAATTCCCTCCCTACACTGGCTTGGTATTTAGTCGTCTCTCGAAACAGTGTCAATCTCCTTGTGAAAGTTTGCAAATTAACACTTAACCACAGAAATGCCAGTTTGTCCTTTTCTTCTTTTAGTAAGTTCTTCTCTTCCTCCTCCAACTCATCCATCATCAACTGAAAACGATTATCCATTTCTTCAAACTTGCTGTGGCTGTGTTGTTGTTTTTGTTTGTGACGTATGCTGTAGTTTCTCTTTGATTAAAAGATGTCCATGCAAAAAAAAAGTCTAAAACACAATTTTGCAGCGTAAAAATAAGTCTTTATTCATACTGTAGGTCTTTGTTTCTTCTCAATCACTAACACATTTCATTAATCTGATGTAAAACCTTTTTCGGACATTAGCCTGTTTCACATTTGCTATATAATCATTGCTACTGCAAAAATTAGACCGCAGGAGGGGTTTTTGAGAGTGGTAAATCTTGTAACTGCTTTTTAGTGTATGTTTTGGAGACTAAAAAAGAAAGTAATCTAGCCCAAAAATTTGTGCTTGCACCATGTCAAGTGATTAGGTGGCCCTAAGGTGAAGCCCAGCTCACCTGTTCATTCACTGTAAAGTCAATGTGACCACAAGTGTCACAAACCACCTGATACTATTGATGAATGTGGCCTGAGCTATTGAAACAGAATGTATCCACTAATTGATTGGAATTGTGTTTTTTCTTCTTTTTTTCAATGGTTTGGACAGATTCAACAACATTTTTAACAACATATATATATAATTTTTTGTTAGTTTTTTGTTATAAAGATATCATGTGTACACAACTTCTTAATCAAAGTCTACAAGTCTAAATAGTTCACACGTCAAAGTCAAAGTCAACTTTATTGTCAGAACTGCAATATGTACAGGACATACACAGGATTGAAATTGCGTTTCTCTCAGTCCCTCGGTGCAACAGTAACCATCTAAACACTAAACACTAAAACATTTAATAAACATAAGCATAAAATAGTAAAAGTGTAACACTGTCCTGAGTTTTTTCATAGTAGTATAAAAGTATGAAAATTTACACCAACACTGAAACACCAAACACCCCTAAAACACCAAACACCCAATGAACATAAGCATAAAATGAAATAATAAAAGTGTAATACTGTCCTGAGTTTTTGCATAGTAGTATAAAAAGTATAAAAAGTATATCTATAAAATAAACTGAAGGTTCTAGCATTGACATTTGCAAAGAGTGGCACAGCAGCATATGAGTTAATGTACACAGTATATGTATGAGGTAGTTGATGTTGGTATAGAGGCAAAGTGGCATATGCAGTAAGGCACATAAGGCACATTTGGCATCCTTAGATAAGGCTAGTCAGAGAATACTGTATATGTATCAGCAGTAGTGTAGATATAAAAGTAGTGTAAATGTAAACAGTAGTAATAAATGTAAAACAGTAGTAATAAATGTAAACCGTATTAATAAATGTAAACAGTGAATGTAAACAGTAGTATGACTATAGGCAGTAATGTAATACAAACATTAGTGCAAATATGAGAAGTAGTGCAAACTGAATGAGCACATGACCGAGAGTTTAGTGAATAACCCGTTTGATGACACAGGGTCCAGTGTTAAAAACTTTGTGTTGAGTGGTAATGTGTGAGAAAGTTTTTTGTGTTAAGGCAGTTCAAATGGGAGGGGAGGCAGAGCAGGCAGAGTGTTTAGCATTCTGACTGCCTGATGAACAGAGCTGTCTCTCAGTCTGCTGGTTCGAGCCTGGAGACTCCTCAGTCTCCTCCCTGATGGCAGCAGTCTAAAGCGGCTGTGTAGTGGGTGTGTGGGATCACCTGCCATGCAGAGGGCTTTCCGAGTGAGGCGTTTGCTGTGTAAGTCCTGCAGTGAGGGCAAGGAGGTGCCGACGATCTTCTCAGCTGCTCTCACGATGCGCTGGAGGCTCTTGCGGCATGATGCAGTACATGCACCAAACCACACCGTGATGCAGCTGGTCAGGACACTTTCTATGGCACCCCTGTAGAAGGTGCACATGATGGGGGTTGAAGCTCCAGCCCTTTTCAGCTTGCGGAGAAAGTAGAGGCGCTGGTGAGCCTTCTTGGCCAGTGCTGCAGTGTTCCTGCTCCAGGACAGGTCCTTTGAGACGTGCACTCCCAGGAACT
>JBBPBX010004829.1:63096-74691 GCA_038048925.1 Garcialebias charrua
CTGAAGAGTAAATAAGTGCATGAAGCAGTCAATAGAAACCAAGATTGAGTAATGAATCCCAACACAACTTGTATCAATAAAAAGGCAGGGAGAATTTGAACGTCAGGAGGGATTCTTGCCTAACGAAGCATGAAAGAATATGCAAATAAATAATTTTGTATTCATTTTCTTTTCTTTCTTTATTTAGCTGGCCTACCCAATAGCTAATATAGGTTCCCTTTCAGTCTGGTCTCTTGGTGCAACATACTTGCTATGGGAATTGCGCACCCGCGCGATTACCTGAAGGAATATACTCACGCCTTTATGGCACGGGCGTCACCGCCGCGCCAGAGGCCCCGCCCTCTGGGTACTTAAGTGGCTGGCGCCCCTCCATCTTTCTCCTTTTGCCTTTCACCTCGCTTAACACCTGAACTTTGTGGGACTTCTCTGTTGTCGCATCGCTCGACTGAGGTGAGCTTGCTTCCTACACTGAGCGTACAGAGATATTTTCCTGCGTATTGCTGGGCTGGCGAAAGCTAGTCCAGCGTTTTTCTACTCACCTTCAAAGTTTTCTTCTTTTCCGCAGCTTTTTCGCTCGACGGCGCTAACTGCATCACAACCTCCTGCTAATCATTAGCAGGCTAACCAGCGAAAGCAAGACGACGGAGAAGACGGCTTCGAACAAAAGAAAACTAGGAACAACTTCGACGCTTCTCGTCGGACATGGCTCCCGAGAAGGGAAAACGGAGGACAAGGAGGAAGAAAACCAGAACGACGAGTCCTCGCTCATGCCCCTGCCCCAGCGGCTGCAGCTACTCCCTCTCGGCAACGGACATCCATGAGGCCTGTCCTGTCTGCCTAGGGATTCTGCACGCGAGGAAAGCGCTAGAATTCCCGACTCCTACTCTCACTGCTGTCGAATGTCGGCAGTAGTGAGGAAAGGACGGGCTGACGCGTTGGCCAAATCCATGGCTAGGAACGCGGCGCTGAAGGTCGCACGTCGCACTAAAGTGCTCGCTCCTGAACCGGAGCTCGAAAAACGTGGACCTGGAATGCAACGGTCGAGTCGGAGAGGACAACATGTTGGACTCCTCAGTTGCCGTCTAGGACTCGACGCCCGAAGTGTCCGACCAAGACGTCGAATATGGTCACGAAGGAGAAACTGTGGATTCCTCCCAGAACCTGGTGCAAATCCTTCCGGAACTGGACTTGTCTGTACCTGCTCTGTTCGACCTGTGTCATAGGGTGGCGGATACCTTGCAGGTCACGTGGCCAGACCCCACGCCTCGCCAACAGGCTACGAGGCTAGCTGGAAGCTACTTCTACGCGAAGCAGCCGACAACGTCGCAGAAAATGCCCATTTTTTCGGACTTCCTCATGGAGCTCAAACGCTCCTGGGCGGAACCCGGAGCTTCCATCATGCTGCCATTATCCCGACTCCTTGATGTCGCGGGAATGGAGACAGCGGGCCTCGCCAACGCACCCCTGATAGAGGAGACTCTGGCGGCTCACCTGGCCCCTACAGCCACGGGGACGAAACCAGCGCTACCCAGCAGGGCCTGTCGCGCTTCGGAGAAACAACTCGAGAAGTGCTACAAGGCTCAGGGCCTTGCGGCTCGCGCAATGAATGCATCGACCATGGTGCAGGCGTACCTGGCAGAAAAACTGCAAGATATCCAGGTAACAAAAGACGAGCAACCCGCAACGGAAGCCATGGAGGAGGCCCGCCGTGCCTCTGACCTCGTGCTCCGCATGATGGGGACAATAGCCCTTTCCCAAGGCAAAGCAACAGTGGAAATAGTTGTCGCCCAGCGCCATCTTTGGCTAACTTTGTCGGACCTCCTAGAAAACCAGAGGTCCACTTTCCTCAGCACCCGATCGAGTCGACGGGACTTTTCGGGAAAGCTCTAGAACGCGTCCAAGCCAGACTGGAACAAAGATGCAAACAGGCGGAAGCCCTCCGCGAGGGGTTGTCAAGAAAAAAATTTGCACCCCCAAAGGGAAACACGCGTGGCCTCCCACGGAATAGACCCGCTGGTGACTGTGAAACTTTCCAGTACCGGCCGAGGACCTCTTCAGTGACCCCATGTGGAAAGGAGACTCGGACCTGATGAAACAGGACAAACTGATAATTGTACAGGTTTGCCCACCCACGTGGTACGGGAACCTAACTTCTTGAGCCCAGTCTACCCTTGTAAAAACTACGAGGAACGAGTGGCATGTGTGCGCAAACCAAACATGACTCGCCTAATGCATGTGTAAACAAAACAAACAATGTTTACGACATGTACAAAAATAAAAGTACCAAAGCACAGACTACCCTGGTTCTTGACCCGAGTCCCATTTTTATAAACAAACCATCTGGTCAAACTATGAACCGCAGCGAGATACACGAGCTCTGCCAGAGACGGTCAGATCTCGCAATATCTTCTGTCGGGCCGACCAGCCTGCTCGAAAGAGCACAAGAGGGGTCAAAGGTCACTCCTCCAGCGCTAAAACACGACGAGCAGCAATTCAACATGCCCTCTAGGCTCAATGCGCATGCCTGGAAGGTGTGTCTACCAAATTATTGGGTCATGACAACGATATGTCACGGGCTCAAGTTGCAGTTCTCAAAAAGACTGCCCCGTTTCACAGGGGTGCTGCAATCTAAGATCAACCCTACACGTACACACGTGCTGAGGGAGGAAGTTTCAACGATGCTGCAAAAGGGAGTGATTAGTTTGGTCTTGGGACGCAAGCTACGCTCTGGTCACTACAGCAAGTACTTCCTGGTGCCCAAAAAGGATCATTCCCTGAGACCGATTCTGGATCTCAGGACTCTCAACAAGAGGATTAAAACATTTAAGTTCAAGATGCTTACACTACGGCAAGTTCTCCAGTCTGTGAGACCTGGAGACTACGCGTGTACAGTGGATTTAAAAGATGCCTATTTTCATATAGGCGTGTGGAGGAAACACAGGAAGTTCCTCCGCTTTGCCTTCGAGGGAAACGCTTACGAATTCAAAGCTTTACCCTTCGGTTTAAAGATTGCTCTGCGTACATTTACCAAATGTCTGGATGCAGCCCTGACTCCTCTTAGGAATCAAGGACTCAGGGTCTTGAATTACTTGAATGACCTGCTGATACTGGCTGAAAGCAGAAAGCAGGCCCAGTCACACTTCTATAAGGTGATTTCTCACCTGGAGTCTTTCGGTTTTGTCATAAAAAAAGCGATTTGACTCCATCACGGGTTACCGTATTTTTGGGAGTACAGATCAACACTGTCCAGTATAGAGCATGGCTCTCGAAGGAACGAGTTTCCTCCATTCACCTTTGCCTGGAAAGATTTCAACTGGACCAACGGGTCCCTGTTAAAACCTGCCAACGCCTTTTAGGCCTCTTGGCAGCAGTCATTCCCTGTGTGCCACACGCAATACTGAAAATGCGGCCCATAAAAGTATGGCTAAACCAACAAATACAACCCGACCTGCTTAATCGAGCAGGGAAGGTTAGGATAGATTCAGAGTGCCTAGAGGCCCTGGAACCCTGGAGACATCTGTCCGTTTTCACAGAAGGGGTCTCACTGGGAAGGGTGTCGTCTCGTGTGGTCATCACGATGGACGCCTCAAAAACAGGATGGGGGGGGGGCAATCTGTAGAAATCAGAATGCCCGCAGCCTTTGGAATGAGCAGGAAGCAAGATTACATATCAACTTCCTGGAGTTGCTGGCCGTATTCCTGTCATTAAAATACTTCTTCAACAAAGGTCTGATTGCTGGACAACATATCCTGGTGAAATCAGATAACAGGACCACAGTGTCCTTCATCAACAGAGAGGGAGGGACAAGGTCCTAGGCCCTCCTCGGACTGGCGCAGAGGATGCTCACATGGTGTGCTCCAAGAATCTTGTCACTTAGGACGACTCATGTCCCTGGTGAACTAAATTATGGAGCAGACGCCCTCTCAAGAGGACCTCTTTTGGCGTCAGAATGGAGCCTGAACCCACGGATTGTGGAACAGGTCTGGTCACGATTTGGGAGAGCCTCTGTGGACCTGTTCGCTTGCAGGGCTAGCTCACACTGTGACCTCTACTTCTCCTTGAGGGAAGCAGACGCTCCATTGGGTATGGATGCTCTGGCACATGATTGGCCAGCAGGGGTGCTCTACTATGCCTTTCCACCTGTCCCTCTGATCGGGGCGACATTGGAACGGGTACGCCAGGGAGCTCTCTCCTTGATTCTCATAGCCCCCAGATGGCCACAGAAAACGTGGTTCCCGGAGTTGATATCAATGTTATCAGGGATACCATGGCAATTGCCTTCTCACAGGGACCTGCTGACTCAGGCGCGTGGACAGCTTCTACACCCACGTCCAGAGTTATGGCAACTTTCAGCCTGGCCTCTGAAGGGATCTGGCTGAGAGCCTAAGGCTTGGTTGCTTTGTCCCAAAACAAACAACAACAACATTCACAAAGGTTTTCTAGCAAGGACCTGGGAGGTTACCCTGTGCTTGGCCTGGGTTTTCTACCTCCACATCTGTCACCCAATTTCTTGTGACGTGGTGGGTCCATTTTTCCTCCTGTTTCTCAAAATGTTCCAATGGGAAAAGGGGATGATAAGTATTCACACTGATGGAACATGCTTAAGCTGTCTCTAGTTGGTGTTGTATATATATATATGCCCAATGGAAACATCACGTTGATGTTCTTTACATTTGGCATTTTTTCCACTTAGCATGTGCTTTCTACATTCCATGCAGAAAGCAGCTGGGAGCTGCCTGTCTTTTAGGACGGATGTTCTCACATGCACTTTGCTGAGCATTTCAAGGGCGTGAATGGATTAGGTTCCCATAGCAAGTATGTTACATCGAGAGACCCGACTGAAAGGGAATTAAAAGTTATACACCATAACTCATGTTCCCTGAAGGAAGGGAACAAGGTGCAACATACTTGCTATGGGAATTGCGCCCCCACGCGATTACCTGAAGGAATACATTCACGCCTTTTATGGCAGGGGGCGTCACCCCGCACCAGAGGTACCGCCCTTTAGGTACTTAGGCGACTGACGCCCCTCCATCTTCCTCGAAAATTTGCACTTCACCGAGCTTTCAGCATTGAAAAGGGCCAGCTATGTTGCACCTCGTTCCCTTCCTTCAGGGAACATGAGTTATGGTGCATAACTTTCAGTTCCCTTTCAGTTCGGTCTCTCGGTGCAACATACTTGCTATGGGAACGTAATTCATTCACGCCCTTGAAATGCTCAGTAAAATGCCTGTTAGTGTGAAAACGTCTGCCATTGACCAGAAGGCATCTCAAAGCTACTTTCTATTGTGTATTAGAAAGAACAGCCTGAGTGACGTCACACGCAGTAACATCCAAACTGTAGTACTTTGCAAAAGTGTTTAAAGAGCTCCAGTTCGCAGTAGCACAAATGTCTGCAACTGACACGCCCTTGAACAATGACCAGGAAGTGGCCAAGCCCCTGGTTGAGTGAGCATGGACTCCAGGGGGCACTTGTTGACCCTTGCTACCGTAAGCCCTCTTGATGGCCTCCGTCACCCAATGTGAGAGGCGCTGTCTTGATAGGGCCTTTCCTGTAGCAGGTGCGGCAAAGCAGACAAACAGTTGGGTTGTTTTCCTCCATTCGGCTGTCCTCTGCATGTAGGTGCGCAAAGCCCTCACTGGGCAGAGAGCCTGTAGCCTTTCCTGTTCCTTGGTAAGGACAGGAGCAGGTGGAAAGGAGGAGAGATCAAAGTCCAGACTCCTATGGTTCAGGGTCAGGACCTTGGGAGTATATGCGGGATTAGGCCTTAGTGTGACCTTTGACCCGTCAGGGGCAAACCTGGTACACAATGGGTGTACAGATAATGCATGGAGTTCACCCACACGTTTCGCTGAGCAAAGAGCCAGGAGAAGAGCAGTTTTATAAGATAGAAGATTTATCTTAATCTTGCTGAGAGGCTCGAATGGTGGGTCGCAAAGAGCCCCCAAGACCAGACCAAGATCCCAACCAAGGGTCAAGGTCCTTCTGGGCAGCCTAGTTCGGAGCACACCCTTCATATATTTCATTATGATTGGGTGTGCTTCGGGGGTCCTGTGTCCCCAGCCCTTGTGACAGGCAGAGATCGCTGTAAGGAACACCTTAATCGTTGAATAGGAACGACCCTTTTCCAGTAAATCCTGAAGGAAGGTTAAAAGTTGAGCCAGGTCGCAAGCATAAGAAATAATATTTCTTTCTGATCACTGGGCTTCGAAGATGCGCCATTTCTGTGCGTATAGAGATTGTGTTGACCTAGCACGGGCATTTTGTATAGTTATCACCACGCTCTCAGGCAAACCCGACGCCATCAGTCTGTCTTTTTTGGCTAACAGGCTGGAATTAATTCCAGAACCTGGCCTAAACAGCTGGGCTGTAACTCCCTGTGTGAGACTTTGAGAGTCCACCAAGTTAGGGAGCGGGCCTCCACGTTGATGAGTTAACAGACTTCTCTGACCGAGTCTCCTCGAAGACAGATAGAGTCTATTAATTTTATTAGAATGAGTTGGAGTAGGAAAACTACTGTTTCCTTCCAAAACAGGTTTTTCTGTTGAGTCGAGGGGCTGCTGTTTCTGTAAACGAGCAGACCTCCTGACCCTTGTGAGGAAAATCACGTGCTGCACTTCCACTCTTCGAGCTTTGTGTGTCCCTCATGAATAATAAAGGAGCAACAGTGATGTGTGAACGTGGGGATGATCCTTTGTGGCTGGTAGACTCAAAGTAATTTGTTGATAAGGAGCCCAGTTTCTTTTCAGAATCAGGAGAAAAAACCTGGTTCAACTCCGATCCTTTCACACGTACAGAAGCGTGATCACAGCCGCCTTTCAGAGGGTGTGAAAAATGTGTCTGCTTTGGGGCGTCTGACGTGTTCTCCTGTGGTTTGAGCGTGTCACGTGGTCGTCTGTCTAGAGTATTAGCCGGCCCCTTGTTCCTGATGGAGCGGGGGCTGGAACACGTGCCCTTTCCCACCTGCTTTAGCGAGAGGTGTAGGGTCTGTTCACAGACGCCTCTTGGTCTGCCTTTTGGAGACAGGTTCAAAGGAACCTTGCTAGGGCTTATTGAATAGGCTAACACCCCATGAGCCGTGAGGGAGGGGGATGTGGCCCTCCCTTTATGACGGCTGACAGGCCAGAATCCCGTACAGCTGACTTTATTTGTGTTGGTGTGTTGTTGTTGGGTTTTTTTTAAATAAAACAGGGATGTGCTATTTTATGAGTTTATTCTGGCTTTCGTGCAACGACATACATGATTTGATGTCACTCACAGCAGGAAAAACATGGTTTGTGCATGCAACATGATTATCAGCTTTTTGTACTTTGCTACAAATAAAGTCTGACCACGGATCGAACACTCCTGTTACCACGTGGGCAAGAGGTCCTCGAAAAAGTAAACGTGAACCTGGTCCATCAGGCAGGTTTTTGACGAGTGTCCTGGTTTGCCGAGGAGGCCCTGTGCCTACTCGCTTGGCATGGGACAAACCTGTTTTTAGTCCATGCGTGCTCGGAGCGAGGTTGGTTAGGCGGGGATCTCTGCCGAGGCTCCTCCTCGTATGCTGTCTGCTTCTGCGGTGGTGCACGCGTCATCGAGCGGTGCCGCGGCTGTGCAGGTCTGCTTCCAGCGGGCTCTCTGGGTGGGGCAAAACTCAGACGAGGGATACCCACGCTAAGAGCTTCAGCCTACCTGCGCCTTTGGTCCAGCTTGGTTTGGATTCGCTCCAAAGTCTGGCCAAAAAGTCCCTCCGCTTCTATCGAGTGGTGGAGAAAAGGCACCTTTTGTCCTTCTGGTAAATCCGTCAGCGTCATCCACAGGTGGCGGAGCACAATGACCACTTCCGCCATACCTCTTCCCTGAGCCACAGCAGCTGTACCCATCATACGAAGGACAAAGTCTGTAGCTCTGCGGGCTTCGTCCAGTAGTTCGGTAGCAGCTTGCTTATCCGAGGTTTCCTGCAGTTGTTGGAGTTTTTCTGTGAGGTAAGCTTGCATCATCACTGATGCGTTCATGGCGCGCGCCGCGAGTCCTTGAGCTCTGTAGCACTTTTCGAGAAGCAACGTTGAGGCTCTGCAAGCTTTGCTAGGGAGAGTCGGCTTTGTTCCTTACGATCTGGGAGCTAGGTGGGACGCTAGCGTGTCCTCAATCTGAGGTGCATTAGCTATTCTGACCTGATCCATGCTCTCCACGTCGAGGAATTGTGAGAGGGGGAGAAGCATGGGCGCTCGTGGCTGGGACCAGGTGCGAGTCAGTTCCGTGAGGAAGTCTGGGAACATGGGCATCCTTTGTCTTTTTGCAGCCTGTTGCTTTGAATAAAAATAGTTCCCCGCCAGCCTCGTGAACTGTTGGCGAGGTGGGGGTTCCGACCAGGGGATGTTCAACGCGTCCGCCGCTCTGTGACCCAGGTCCAACAGAGCCGGGATGGAGAAGTCCATTTCAGGGAGTGCAGGTATTGAGGTCCTAGGGAGGTGCTCTCCCGGATCCTAGATCTCGAGTTCTGGTTCCTCCGCTGAAAATTCGCCCGAGGCTGAGATGGAGATCTCGTCTTCATTCATCATGCCTCTGGTGTCGAACTCGACTGTTAGGTCCCCCATGGTAGCAAGCGGGTCAGGGCTGTCGCCCCATTCGACGCGCGTGCTGTCGTGTAGAGTCATGTGTTCGAGCTCTGGCGTCGGAGTGAGGGTCTCCGTGGTGTCCGGGTCCTGTGGACCAGCTGCGCCTCCCATGGCTTTAGCCACGAGGTCCACGCGCTGCCGTAGCACCGCGTCCAGCATCTGGCTGCAGTGTGGGCAAGAGTCGGGCGCGTCCAGAGCTTGTCTTGCATGAAATATACCCAGGCAGACTGGACAGGCCTCGTGGGTGTCCGTCGCTGCCAGGTAAAATTCATAGCCGCTGGGACAGACGCGCGACTTTGGGCTCGCCGTCCCACTGGCTTTCCTTTGAAGTTTAGTCTTTCGCTGCCCTTTCTCCGGAGGCATGTCCGAGACATGGTGAGCGAGACCTTCCAAAATCCTTTTTCTTTTTTGTTTGAGATTCTCCTCCGTCGTGTCGCTTTCGCTGGCTAGCTCGCTAAGCTAGTGTTAGATGAGGTATCAGTTTGTGAAGCAGTTATAATGTCGTCGAGCGAAGCAACCTGTAGGAGAGGAGAGAAGAAAACCTCGAGGTTATAGAAATGAGCTGGGCTAGCTTTCGCCAGTCCAGTAGTACGCAGGGAAAAATTATCTGTGCGCTCTGTGCAGGGAGCGAGCTCACCTCAAGTTGAGCAATGGAGCAGCGGAGAAGTCCCGGGAAGAGAGGTAGTTCAGGTGTTTGTGAGGTGAAGGGCAAAAAAGAGGAAGATGGAGGGGTGTCAGTCACCTAAGTACTTAAAGGGCGGTACCTCTGGCACGGGGTGACGCCCCCTGCCGTAAAAGGCGTGAATGTATTCCTTCAGGTAATTGCGCAGGGGCGCAATTCCCATAGCAAGTATGTTGCACCAAGAGACCGAACAGAAAAGGGAACTTTCAGTTATTCTCTAGATGGAAAATTTAAGATCTGTCTTTCATTTAAATTCTAAGCATTCTTTTTCATTTATTCATTTGTTTATTTATTTAGCTGGTGAATATCTGAAAAGAATTAACAAATCTGATAATGTCCTTGACATTACAACAAAATGCAGTGTTCTTATAAAACACGTTATACTGTATGACATGGACTATAGCATGTGTAAATGGCAGATAATGCAATTCATTCAAATAGCCTTTTGTTTGGTTGTACTGGAACAGATATTGAACCAAAATTTGGTTTGGTAATTGCTTTGAGTCATCTCCAACACCTGCTCTGAGAGCTAACTGATTGTGGTAGGTTTTAGTTTGAACTTTGGCACACTTGACTAATTTATTTTTTTCTATTTTGTACTTTTCCTCTGTCGCTTCTGTTTGAAATTAACCACAATTCAAAATATTGTACTGTGTCTGGGGAACACATTCAAAATTAATTTGAGCATTTCTGTTTTTATGCTTCATATTTTCCCCCAAGTGTCTCACTTCTTTTTCTAAATCTTTCACTCTGCTCTCTGCTCTCATAGATTTTCCCACTCTCGTCTTCACCTAGCTTGCCCTCTGCCTCGTTCACTCCCACTCCCCCTCTTTATCAGAAGAGACTCTTTCTAAATAGAAATTCTCTTCCTGTCTCCATAGAATTTTTTTTTTTTGACAACCCAAGTCATCCATTCAGTATAGGCGCTGCCTAGAGCCATGTGCACTCTATTCTTCTGTACCAAGAACATGATTTCCCCCATTTTCTTTAAACATAGCCATCTCCCCTGCTGTTTGTTTGAGTCTTATTTTAGGCATCAAGATAGTCCATGTGAGCTCACTTCCTTAAGGCTGCAGCATCGTCATACATAATTTTTACAGTACAGTATGTAGTTGTTAAACAAAACAGTCTGTTTGATCTTTGTTGTTATTGTTGTTTGTTTTCACAGATCTTTTTAGATGCCAACACCATCAAACTGGGAAATATTCCCCTTGGTAGCGCTGTAGACCCACTGGAAGGAGCACCTGCAGGCACCACCTACACCAAACAGACTGTTTATGAGCTGTGTGCCTGTGCTAACGGCAAGCTCTACCTGTCCCCAGCTGAGAAAGGCTCCACCTGCCAAACCACCAGTAACTTTTGTCTCTGGAGCTGAAAACGAGAAGATCGCAAACACGCGGGACATGCAGACTCAAAAGTATGAAGCTAACGCTAGCCAACAGACTACAAAATCAACATGGGTTGTGCAATGGACAGCAGTTGAGGCCAGATAAAAAGCTGATTCAACGTGGACTAAAGCATGGCAAGAAGTTCATGCACGTTCTGCAATCAAATGGCATGGATAAGAGCTCATCTGGAAGTTTTAAAGACTGTGGCTTAGCTAATGCAAGCTAAAAGACTGGGTCACCATGGACCATGAGAGGTCATTGCAGCACACCAACCAAACTAATAAGAATTGGTCAGTGGACCGGTTCCTGGAAAACGGATGGAGGACTTGATACAAAAAAAAAGTTGATTTTATACTGGGACAACTCATGGACACAAATGGGCAGTCCTATTTTATGACTCTTGTTGGTTGCCTGTCCTTTTTTCAGTTGCTGCCAGTACTATAGAGCTTGAACGTCACAAAGATTGCTCTTGGGGATTTGCTTTGGGTGTTTACTGTTTGACCAAAGTATTAATGGAAATGAGCTCCTGTTTTTTATTTTTTATTTTATTTTATTAGGATCAATAGAAACAATTATGAATTGCAAATCCTGCAAAGGAATTAATGGAATTAATTTGTTAGTTGGCGACTGTAAGAGACAGAAACCAATGTTTGCTCAGCCCGATGGGTAGCTAATAATTAAATCAGACAATGTGTTTGTCTTATGGGAAGCTGAGGCTACCTAACAGACCAATCTATACCAGAAAGGCCTTCCCCCTCTTCCCTATCCTTCAAGTCTCTGAACCCAACATTGTTACGTGATCCTTCTGCATTAGTCGAAACTTGGATTATGTCCTCCAGTCATGAGTTTTATAGGATAACTAATGCAAATAATTGTGCTTTAGCCTTTTATTCACTAGCATTTTACCCTGATTGTTATTTTCAG